>CAIGQW010054382.1:1391119-1408619 GCA_903798125.1 Danio choprae
TCGATGCACCAATCAGATGATTCCTAGATCACCATAAATAACCAGAGTTCCCTTTTTGCAGTATCTTCGTCTTGAAGAACTCCCCCCACCCACCCCTACTCCTCCTTCCCAGATGGGCGACACGGTGGCCCAGTGATTAGCACTGTCGCCTCACAGCAAGAATGTCTTTGGTTAAAGTCTCAACTAAACTAGTCGACATTTCTGTGTGGAGTTTGCTTGTTCTCCCCGTGATCGCGTGGGTTTTCCCTGGGTTCTCCGGTTTCCTCCCACAGTCCAAAAACACGCAATTTAAGTAAATTGAACACACTAAGCAATACCATTTACAAGCCCTTAATAAGTATACAACTCTTTTCAGCCATTTTTTTTACCTGGAAATAAGTCGGGGGAGTTCATCGAGATCTACCTGAGCTCAAGCTCCCCTCTCGCCCTGCGAACGGGAGGGAGCCCTGGGCTCGAGGATCTCGTGAGCTCAGGGCTCTCTCCCGGGACAGCATGCCAAACAAGCTATATTACCAATCATCAGCTAAGTGTGAACTCTTGAATTGTGTGTTTATTTGGTCATTTGGGAAGAAAGAGTCCATATTTTACTTTTTCCCTTTTCCATTGTTCACGTGTTCACCTGTTTTCCCCAAAACCCCACAGATGTGCTTGTAAAGGTCATTGGTCTCTCTTTTGCTTTCTCTGTCCTTCTTCTACCCTCTCTCTCTCTCTCTTTCTCTCTCTCTCTCTTTCTGTATCTACCTCTCCCACTTGGCTTTCTTATGTAAGCCTTTTTTCCAGCATAGCTAATGTGATTAGTGCTACGGAGAGCACTTGGCGAGTACAAAATATTTAATGAAGGGTAAAAGATGATACCAGTGCATATCAGCGCATAAGAGATTAAAAAACAAGAGCGCGAGTCAGAGAGGAAGCGAAAGGGGGAGCGAGAGATCAAAAGTGAGGAAAGACTGTAAATAATACATTAACGGCCATTCACAGAAACTCACAAAGGACCAAAGTAGCCATACACAGCTTGAATAAACTTTTGTTTGTCGGGCTAAGCTGCTCTCAGAGCTCTCCGCGCAGAATCTCATTGCGTGAAGAGCCGGAGCCCATTGTGTTTCAAACAGTGCTGCAGTCGCCGCTGCCTCTGTGTTAGCCGCATTACTACAAAAGCGACTGTGGGAAAAAGGGAAAGTCTGGGAAAAAAAACCAGCAAGCGGATGCTGACAGCTGAAACAAAAGTGTTTCCACCTATCAAAACCGTCCCTACGGCCTGGTCAAGTTCATAGTGTAATCATGGGGTGATGGGAAAGAGGGATCGTGGAGCGGTTCTTCAGGGTTCAGTGATGCGCTTCCTGTATCTGCTTTTTTTTCTGTCTCTCTCACGGGCAGACAGGAAACCAAAGCAGGCTTATTACTGCCAATCAAATCTGTGGGAGGCAGAAATTACAGCTCTCAACACACTGAGATGGAGAAGAAACACACCCTGTCACTCAGAGGAAGGGGTGTGGTTAAAGACTGCACAGCGGCTGTCAATCATCCACAGGGGGCTGCAGCTAAGATTTATATTTTGTCTGAATGTCCTGCTGGATCTGTCCGAATCATCATGTGTCAGCATTTCAGTTGTATTCAGAGAACACAAACTTCCAGAAGGAGGGACTGACTGCATCTAAACATCACTACTATTTAACACTTGAAGTACTCAGGCAGAAATTTTGACAATTTTTCAATTTTGTAATTTGTAAAATGTTTAATTATATTTGCTAAAATATAATCCATATAGGGCCTCACGGTGGCGCAGTGGGTAGCACAATCGCCTCACAGCAAGAAGGTCGCTGGTTCGAGCCTCGGCTGGGTCAGATGGCATTTCTGTGTGGAGTTTGCATGTTCTCCCCATGTTGGCGTGGGTTTCCTCCGGGTGCCCTGGTTTCTCCCACAGTCCAAAGACATGCGGTATAGGTGAATTGGGTAATCTAAATTGTCCGTAGTGTATGTGTGTGAATGAATGGGTATAAATGTTTCCCAGTGATGGGTTGCAGCTGGAAGGGCATCCGCTGCGTAAAACATATGCTGGATAAGTTGGCGGTTCATTCTGCTGTGGTGACCCCAGATTAATAAAGGGACTAAGCCGAAAAGAAAATGAATGAATGAATAATCCATATAGCTATCGTACCCTGAATTTTCCAAAATGTCTGTACAGTATAACACATTTAAACATTGTTACTTTATTAAAATGACGAAAAACCTTTGAAATATACCGTAAAAAAATGGCAGTTGTGGTTGCCGAAATTGTTTTGTTAAATATACAGTGGAACATCGAAGAGTTTTCTGAATTTTACAATAAATTACGATTAATTTATAGTCGCAGATCAAAGTTTTGAGGTTCTATAATCTACACAACTTAGCTGTGTTACACGGATGAAAACACAACCAACTATTGTTACCCCTGAAGACACATGGTCTGTTTTGAGAATGTTTTTTGGAATTTTTCTGGACTTTAAACATGGAGGACTGTCAGGGTTCTGCCACTCCGGTCTTGTGAATTCATGTTTTGGTGGCAGCGTCCTGTATGTTGTGCTCGGCTCGTGTTTTCTCGGGTCGAGCACTCATTTTCTGTCATTGTGTCACTGTATGAGTGCCGTCCTGGTTGCGCTCGGACGTGCGCGCTCCTGCTTAATGCGTGGTCCGCACGTGGTCTGGATGCGCGCTCTTGTCCTGGTGTTTGTGTTTGTTCTGTCGGCAGCGTGGTGTTTCATTCCCAGCGTCTCAGTCTAGTTGGTTTCGGTTGGCGCTGGGATGAAACATGCACGTTGCATGTGTGAGTGCACGGTGAGTGTTTTCATTTATCGTGTACTCGTGTCTTGCGTTCAGTCTTCTGTTGGTGTTGTGTGTAGCACGTGGTGCATGTTTACATGCGCCGCGTTCTTTGTCATGTGAACACGCGGTTAATGAGTTCTCTCATTGGCTGCTTGTTCTAGTCTCGTTTTGTGTGAGCACATGTCTTGTGTATGTTTGTGTCATGTGCTCTCCTGTCTATTGTCTAGTCCCACCCTCCTTGTTAACCCATTATTAATTTATTATGTTCACCTGTGTGTGTGTTAATTATTTCTGCTTATATTCTCCTCATGTCTGCTGTCCTGTGCCAGTTCGTCGTCGTATTCCTCCATGTCCTGTCGTGTCCAGCCCTGTCCAGCCCAGTTTGTTTGTTTTGGTAATGTTTTCCCCCTCGAGGTAGTTTGTTTTGCTTTTTGTTTTATTTTTATTATTAATAAACCCTTTTTTTCTGCAATTGAGTCCTCGCTCCTTTCCCCAAGCGTGACAGAGGACGAGGGAGCTCTCAGATTTAATCCAAAATATCTTCATTTGTGTTCTGAAGATGAACGAAAGTCTCTAATTATCAGAGAAATTATTAGCACGGTTTTCATTTTTGGGGGAACTAAACCTTTAAAGAGCACCTATGATGCAAAATCAACTTTTAGAAGCTGTTTGGATGGAACTGTGTGTGGGTATAGTGTGTCCACTGTTATATTGTAATGAGATGAACTCAAATGTCTTTTTTTTTATTTCCTGACGTTAAAATAGGATCTAAATCCCAGCGATTTTGAGGCTGACCGAAATGTGACGCAGGAGTGCGTTTTTTTTTACACCCACCGAAATGATTGACATGTCCACAGAACAGGATTTGCAAAGAAATCGGGATTAAAATATCTGTTCCAACTTTCTGTGGTCAAACATTTTTAAAACAGAGCATATTTGTAATAAAGAATAGACAGTAAAATCCCTATGCAATTCATAACTGCTGGAATCACCACAGCTGCATAGTGTCGCGAACTACACTTTTTTATTATAATATTAGTGATCTGCTTGAGGTAGGTCAATTTATTTTATTTTATTTTTTTACAACTATACATTTAATTGTATTATAATTTCAGTGATCTGCTTGAGGTAGGTCAATTTATTTTTATGCTTTCGATGAAGTAGCATTCAACTTAAGAGCCCTTTAGACCATGCGCACGACCGTTTCTCCGTGTTTCGCTGGTAATGTCTTTAAATAAATAAAATTATTTAGGCCAATTTAATTATTCATTCATTATTTATGTACAATAATTAAGACATAAAATGAGAAAGTAAAATATAATCAACAAAGAAAATGTCAATTAAAACGTAAATGAAAAAGCTTATTTATTGAGTGTCTTAGTCCTATCACTTTAAAATAACAAACACTGTACATCTCTATATATTCAGGCTAAAACACTGCTTTATTTATTTATTTATTTATTTATTTATTTATTTATTTATGTTTGAACTTGGGCCTCACGGTGGCGCAGTGGATAGCACGATCTCCTCACAGCAAGAAGGTCGCTGGTTCAAGCCTCGGCTGGGTCAGTTGGCGTTTCTGTGTGGAGTTTGCATGTTCTCCCCGTGTTGCCGTGGGTTTCCTCCGGGTGCTCCGGTTTCCCCCACAAGTCCAAAGACATGCGATATAGGTGAATTGGGTAAGCTAAATTGTCCGTAGTGTATGAGTGTGAATGGGTGTGTATGGATGTTTCCCAGAGATGGGTTGCAGCTGGAAGGGAATCCGCTGCGTAAAACATATGCTGGATAAGTTGGCGGTTAATTCCGCTGTGGCCACCCCAGATTAATAAAGGGACTAAGCCGAAAATGAAAATGAATGAATGAATGAATGTTTGAACTTTCATTTTAACTTTCATTTTGTTCATCCCTTAGTCCCGCAGCAGCGCCACACGCGGCGGGAATGGTCATTTTGAAGTGTCACCCACTGTATACGAAGATGCTTCAATTATATAACAGGAGTCCCGGTTTGTACACTTTAAACCTGGTTTATTTTGTACAGTAGAATAATGGATATCCATACATCAGCGTATGTTAACTTGTATCCTGTCATATTTGCCGCAAGTAGACGTGCAAAAACAGTGCAAAGTTAAATGTGTTTGTGTGTGTACTGCAAACTCTGTAACAGCATTTGTGTGTGACTCATCGTTACAGAAAGGCTTGAATAAACTCCACAACAAATACATGAAATAACCTTACTTGGTATTGTTGACTCATAAACTAAATCTCTGCTTCATTTAGCCTGTCTCTGTCACTGATGGCTGTTTATCTGATGTTACACAGGAGAACCAGATGCGCATGTCGGAACGGTGGGCGGGAAGAACCAGCTAATTTGCATTTAAAGGCTCAGGCTACAAAAACATGAAAATGAAAAATGATATAATAAATGATCTGGTGGGTTTTTGAGCTAAAACTTTACAGACACATTCTGGAGACACCGCAGACTTATCTTACATCTTGTAAAGGGGTCAAATTGGAGGCATTTAAGTCAGGTAATTGTAATGCAAGGCAAAATAACTTGTAAGTTTATTTTGACTGAACTTAAAAATTAAGGGAAACTATTTTTTTATATATAAATCTACAGTCTATAGTGTAGATAATGGTGTGCTGGTGGATAAAGTAGTCAGATGCCATATTGGTAAGCGGGATGATTTCTCACTCGGGCTTCTCATTACTGTGACCTTGGCCTGAGCTGATCTTCAGTGAAGCACTCAAGACCTTCAGTGTGAGAAAAAAGCGATCAGCATCAGGAAAAAGAAAAAAAAAATGAACGAGAAGAGCGCAGATCAGACAGGAGAGGTCAAATCTGGAACAAAAAGTCTGAATATTTTTCATTAAATATTCCGGGACAAAGCTCCTAGAGTGCTGATGCAATGCACTAAACCGCTTAGACACATGTAATAAAAGACAAAGAAAGAGAGAGAGAGAGAGAGAGAGAGAGAGAGAGAGAGAGAGAGAGAGAGAGAGAGAGAGAGAGAGATGGAAACAGGGACAAAGACAGTTATGGAAATGCAAAGAGAGAGAGAAAGAGGATCTAATGGCAAACGCTCTGAACCCTGAAGAAAGAGTCACTCTCCTGCCTGATGTGATTGATGGAATGGCTTAGATCTTCACCTGCCACCGCGGTAAAAGATTAATCATCAAAGTTTGCAAAACTTCATGTGACATTTCCTTGCTTTTTTTTTTTTTAACGGTCATTAGCAATCAATTACTCTGTGGTTTGGTGTGGCTTGTGGGAAGGTCAAACTGAGTCGAAGCCCATGCTAGATTACCACAGCACTTTTGGAAAAAACTCACTCCTTCCCAAAAACTAATACTAATCTTATGAGCCGAGGAAACTTTACCAAAGACAGCTTCACTTCCTCTACCTTACATGATTCAAAACTGGAACTTGCTGATATATTGTACAGAAATCTAAAATGTATACTCCAAAAGGACATTTTCTTCCAATAAATGTTAACTACTCATTCATGTTAACTACTCATTCTTTATTATCACAAATTGATATAACCATTCATTCATTAATGTTCTTTTCGGCTTAGTCCCTTTATTAATCTGGGGTCGCCACAGCGGAATGAACCGCCAACTTATCCAGCATATGTTTTACGCAGCAGATGCTCTTCCAGCCGCAACCCATCACTGGGAAACATCCACACACACTCATTCACACACATACACTACGGACAATTAAGCTCACCCAATTCACTTATATCGCTTGTCTTTGGACTTGTGGGGGAAACCGGAGCACCCGGAGGAAACCCACGCCAACACGGGGAGAACATGCAAACTCCACACAGAAATGCCAACTGACCCAGCCGAGGCTCGAACCAGCGACCTACTTGCTGTGAGGCGATTGTGCTACCCACTGCGCCACCACGTCGCCTTGATATAACCATTTTATATAAAATAACATGTAATTTTAGTAGAACGCAGAACAGCCCGGTGAATGAGATCTGGTGAATAAGTGTATCATTTTGATTGGTTGTGTTTGGAAAAGGAAAGCAAGTAGCTTCCTGTTAGAATTATGTGTTTTAGGAAGAGAATTGTATGTAGTGTTTTGAAAAAAGTGTTCAAGGGTAGCTTATGGTTTGGGAGATTTGCTGTATAGTTTTGCATTTTGAGTGAGATGTTTCAGAAATTGTGTGACATGAAAAGATTGTGTGTGTAAGCAGTTGGGAAAAACTATAATTCATTCATGTTGTCCCAACACAAATCTATAGTGTGTAGCCCAACATTTTTTAAAGAGTGCTTAGTCTATATTTACTGTTACTTCTATTAAATACATTCATTCATTCATTTTCTTTTCGGCTTAGTCCCTTTATTAATCTGAGGTCGACACAGCGGAATGAACCACCAACTTATCCAGCATATGTTTTACGCAGCAGATACACTATGGACAATTTAGCTTACCCAATTCACCTATACCGCATGTCTTTGGACTTGTGGGGGAAACCGGAGCACCCGGAGGAAACCCACGCCAACACGGGGAGAACATGCAAACTCCACACAGAAATGCCAACTGACCCAGCCGAGGCTCGAACCAGCGACCTTCTTGCTGTGAGGCGAGAGCGCTACCCACTGCGCCACCGTGCTGCCCCTATTAAATACAAGTCATCCTTAATAAAAAAATAAAAATAATAATAGTAAATAGAATTATAGGACATATAAAGAAGCAAACTTCTGAAGAGTATATGCTAAAAAAATATGTAGATTTTTGCCATTGAATACCATGAGGAAGGTCATAAACTTTCAAAATTAAACATAAATGTATGTAAACATGTCCTCGTTTTCAACTTTTGCTCCCTAAACCAGATTTAAGAAGTAATTGTCTAATATAACCATGAGTTAATAGAAAACATTCCCGAGATTACCTTTTCAATATGTAACACTTTTTTTCATATCAGCATGTCTTCCAGCTACTGGTGGGTGTTCAGCGTGTGGTTATGGAGTATTTACTAAGGGGAAGTCCTGCGGGCACTATCTTGAAACCCAGAAATGAAGCATGAAATTATTCCATCTTGACCCAGCTCTAGAGAGCAGTTCAATCATGTCAAGAAAGAAAAACACCGTAAAAATATAAAGTTGTTCTCAAAGAATGTGTTGTCGGCCTTCATCCATACAAACTAGCTTCAGTCCTGGCTGACAGGGTGAACCGCCCTATCTCTCTCTCTCTTTTTTTTTCAATTCAAGAAACTCTTCTGTTCCACAAAGGCAAGCAGAGACAATTTCAGGTCCAACGAGAGTTCAGCTTATGTAAATGGCTATTCTCAAGCACACATCCAATTTGGTCTTGGAATAAATGACTAGATTTATTATTTATCCGACACAAAGTTGACATAACATGGTTAACTTTGGAAGTTTCACTGAATCTATGAGACGAAATAAGGTAAGGCGCCTTTAAACTTCTAACTTTGGGGTCATTCGAATGTTTCCTCTTCAATAAAATGATAGAAAAGTAAAACGCATTGGCTATTTTAGAGTTGTGCAATTCCTGCAGTGTTAAACCAATTGGCCATCCACATTATCCTGTCCCAGCAACCTTTTGTGTGTGTGTTTATATTATCTGTTATATTATCTAATAGACATCCAAACATTGAGATCCTGGCTAAAACAAGGCTAAATTTGGGATGTCAGTGAAAATATAACAGATTGTCTATTTGTCAACTCAAATTTAGGGTGTACTCACACTAGGCTATCTGAACCGTGCCGAGGCACGTTTGACCCCCATTTCCTCGTTCGTTTGACAAGTGTAAGTGCTGCGAATCGGGGCCAGGCGCAGTTTAGTTGGGCCCGTTGGAAGGTGTGCCAGAGCGCGGTTCGATTGGGCTTGTAGTGGAGTGCAAAGGCCGCCTAAGTGCGAAACTGAAGAAGCAACGTCACTCTTAAGGGACAATTTCATATGGATTTATTCATCATTTTTACTTTTCAATGAACGCAAACTGTCATAGTTTATTAAAGATACAAGCCCCCTGCTGCACGAGAGCTGCCACCTTCAGCAAACCTCCTAATATGTGCAGCACAATGACTTTCATGATCATTTATGAGTGTCAAAAGTGGTGGATCTGTTCCGCGAAATATTTGACTCCGTGTCACTGCATCCCAAACGACTCAAAATAATACAAAACAATATAACTAAAGCAATCTCCATTGTACGGAGCGAGAGCGCTTCTCTTCTGTTAAACTGAACAGTCGCATCATCGATGACGTAAGCGTGCTCAGGCTCGGAATGCAAAAAATGCAATGTGAGTGTGGGCCGAGGGGGAGAGGGAAGGGGGGGTCAATCGCGCCTGGGGATGGTTCAAGACAACCGTGCCTAGTGTGAGTACACCCTTAGTCTTGTTTCAGCCAAGACATCTATGATGTCCTAAACAATTGTGTGGTGGTATCCTCCTGTGCTTTTTGTCTTTCATGGAAGAGCATTTGTTTTTGATGGACTTGAATGGTTTAGTGGTATTGTAAATATGGAGTATAAACTACAAATCACAGATTGGGGACAATCAGCTTCTCTTGCTATGACTGAAAAGCATCTCCCTTTGGTCTTCATCTGGTCAACCTGCTGTCGGAGGGTTTCAGTGACTTTATATTACCTCACCATCTTGGAGAGTAGGAGAAGTTCAGCTGCCTGTTAAATATTTCTATTATTTCTATCCGGGGTTTGTCAAATAATTAAGGAGGGTACCATCAGATGCCAGATTAAAAGGGTCAAAAGGGGCATTCTTTGGAGATTTATACATACGTGAAAGCTGAATAAATCAGCTTTTCCATTGATGTATGTTTGGTTATAATAGGACAATGTGTGGTCGAGATAAAAGTATTTGAAAATCAGGAATTGGAAGGTTATAAATATATATAAATACTGAGAAATTTGCCTTTAAATTTGTCCAAATGAAGTTCTTAGAAAGTAAAATTCTTACTAATTAAAAAATATATTTTTTGTTATAATTACAGAAGGGGCCTCAAGGTGGCGCAGTGGGTAGCATGATGGCCTCACAGCAAGAAGGTCGCTGGTTCGAGCCTCGGCTGGGTCAGTTGGCATTTCTGTGTGGAGTTTGCATGTTCTCTCCGTGTTGGCGTGGGTTTCCTCCGGGTGCTCCAGTTTCCCCCACAAGTCCAAAGACATGCACTACAGGGGAATTGGGTAAGCTAAATTGTCCGTGGTGTATGAGTGTGAATGGGTGTGTATGGATGTTTCCCAGTGATGGGTTGCAGCTGGAAGGGCATCTGCTGCGTAAAACATATGCTGGATAAGTTGGCGGTTCATTCCGCTGTGGCGACCCCAGATTAATAAAGGGACTAAGCCGAAAAGAAAATGAATGAATGATGATATTTACAGAAGGATATTTACCAAACGTTTTCATGGAACATGATTTAACGATTTTTGGCATAAAATTAAAATCAGTAATCGTACAACAAATGAGTCATGAGTATCAGTCCACTCCATCCGTTCACTCATACCTACCACCCAGACTACCTCTTCCACAAAACCTTGCTCTCATTACACACACACTTGAGACTCATGATTCAGACTTTGATTACACTTCACAGTTGCAGGATATTACAGAACCACACACACCTACAATCATTGCTTAGCCTTGTTTCACTGTTGTGTACACTACATAGTTGTTTTTTGCTCTGTTTTTCTGTTTTATGCATGTTTTCTGCCTACCCTGACCATCGCTTGTTGTGTGCATTACTCTCTAGTATTACTTGTGTCATTATTGTTTGCTCCTGTTTGACCCCTACCTGCTAGACCATTCTTCTAATAAAGCTGCGACTGGAAGCAAACCTCTGTTGTACGCCCATTCATAACAGAATTGTTGAACTTCTCTGGCGTGGTCAGTATGCTTAGTAGCTCACTATGTAGGGGGTTGTACTTATGATGCAGCGCACTTGGGTTCGAGTCTGGTGAAGAAAACAATGTAAAATCAAGGTAAAGCTTGAGGTCGCAGTGCATTGTTCTCTTTTGTTTGCTTTTGAAAACATTATCGGTTTGGTTTAGAGAAGTGTTTAGAACAGTGGTTTGCTGGTCAGATGATCTCTATTACAAGATCCACCTTCTTGTGGGCAGGTACAAGAAGAACGTTTATCTGAAACGTACAAAACGCACCCTAAGTAAAGTCAAAGTCCCTTTAAGGCAAGTCATTTCACTCTGCGGCCATCTTTGAAATTCCCTTTAGGCAGTATTCACAGGCATTCTGTTTGAATGAGGAAACATCAAATTCTCCAAAACTGCTTGCCAAGCTTATAGCATTCAACGATTGGCTCCTGTACTAGAAGGCGGGTTTTATTTGCCATATTGACCGTTACACCTTCCCCCATTCAAACAATACGAGTGACATATCTTGTATATGCTACAGTCTTTGGTAACATAATTTAGATTTGCAAAAGATATCGCCCACTAGTAGACTTGTCTTATGAAACATGAAATGAAGCAATATATTCACGAAAATGTAGGCACATATTTCCAATGACACTGAGGCAACAAAAAGCAATACATGTATACTCATAGTCGCCACACAAACCACAGACAGTGCTAATATGGCCCTTAACTTTACACGATGACTGCACCTGACACATTCACTTGAGGCCAGTTGAGTTTATGCCATATCCAGTGACCTGCATCTCTAAAAAAACAAAATCCACAGATGCCCATTTAGATCTTTGAATCTCTTCACAGTGCACACAGTCTGTCAGCGGGAGATCAAATCCCCTCGACAGGCAGCTATTCAAGCTGCAAAACAGGATGATTGACAGGAGAGAGGCATTAAGAATAACAGGAGATCTCCTGCGGAACAGACAAGTCTGAGATGGCCTCCGCTGACAGAAAGAAACATCATTAAACAAAGAAACAATCGACAGAGGAAAGGATTATTCACTAAGCCATTGATTTACTGACCAAAAACAACGTTCTCACAGTCGCTGGTTATGTTAATAGCAAGGACAATTAGGCTAAAAATATATATTTATTCAGCTGGTTGTTAGGGTAAAGGTCTTAGTGTTAGAAAGAGCATGTTTGAAAATTCAGTAATTAGTGATGTAATCAAAGCTTCGATCATAATTAGGGTGATATAAAAAATGCACTGATAAATCTACAATAAAACAACAGGAATAGTTACAAATGTAACTCAACTATGAAGACAAACTACAAGAAAAAAGGCCTAAAAAGGACTGGTTGCATTGAATTGAACGTTTCAATGTACATGACAACGAGAAACGCTCATAGACGTTTTGATTCACATTTTTTTAATGTATGCAATAAAGGGAAATGTTCATAGTGGTCCATTAGTTAATGTTAGTTACTGTATTGACTAACATTAAGTATAAATAATCTTGTAAAGCATTTATTAATCATAGTTCAACATTAACTAATGCATTATTAAAATCCAAAGTTGTGCATGTTAACATTAGTTAATGCACAGTGAGTTAAAACTAACATGAACTTATGATATTTAACTTAAATAATATTAACAAAGATGAATAAATACTTAGAAATACTTAAGTTTGATGACAAAGCTGAATTAACATGTTTCTAGCATCAATTAACATGTTACTACCATGTTTTTAGCATGAATTAGCATGTTGCTACCATGTTACTAGCATGGATTAGCACATTTCTAAAATGTTTTCAACACGATTAAGGATGTCGCTTGCATTATTCTAACATGAATCAACACGTTGCATTGAAAGTATGAATTAGCAATTGTATTAGCATGTTGATATCATGAATTAACATGTTTCTATCATTGATCACCACACATTGAGCATTAATTAGCATGTAGGTAACATTTGTTTTACATGAATTAGCTTGTTGTGTTAATTGTCGTGCTTGTCCAGTTAAATTATTGTTAACATGCTTTTCTTATGGTTAGCATTTTGTTAACATACATGAATTAGGACTTTGCTAGCATGTTAATAGCATAATAAATGTATTACTGATTGTTTATTCATGTTGGTAAATACATTACCATTACAAATTAACATTAACAAAATACAATAACATATGGACCATTATTTCAGTGTTACCAAAAAACCCTTCTCTCCATTGTTTTTCATATGAGAAACATAAGCTTTTAAGATTATTTCCAGCTTTTGTCCCTTACTATCTCCTTTTACTACAGTATAAATTAGAAAGAGAGCCAGCTGAGCTGATTCTGTGGGCCAAATGATGAGATCTATTGCTACATATCAGAAACAGAGCTGTTTAGGATGAACTGAATCACTTGAATGATCTTCAAATAGCCAAAAAATTATGTTCTGTGTTAATCCTGTAGCGTACTACAACAATACAGTACATGCTGTAAACGTACCACACAGCAAATGAGCCAAACAAGACAAGATCACCACAGCAGAAGTGTAAACATAATACCACACATTACTGCAGGAATGTTACAGGGATTTTACATATCCTACAACAAAATACTGTGGTAAAACATCCCACATAATCCATTCATTCATTCATTTTCATTTCGGCTTAGTCCCTTTATTAATCTGGGGTCACCACAGCAGAATGAACCGCCAACTTATCCAGCATATGTTTTACGCAGTGGATGCCCTTCCAGCTGCAACCCATCACTGGGAAACATCCACACACTCATTCCCACACATACACTACGGACAATTTTAGCCTACCCATTCATTCATTCATTAATTTTCATTTCGGCTTAGTCCCTTTATTAATCTGGGGTCGCCAAAGCGGAATGAACCGCAAACTTATCCAGCATATGTTTTACGCAGCGGATGCCCTTCCAGCTGCAACCCATCTCTGGGAAACATCCATACACACCCATTCACACCCATACACTACGGACAATTTAGTCTACCCAATTCACCTGTACTGCATGTCTTTGGACTTGTGGGGGAAACCGGAGCACCCGGAGGAAACCCACGCCAACACGGCGAGAACATGCAAACTCCTCACAGAAACGCCATCTGACCCAGCCGAGGCTCGAACCAGCGACCTTCTTGCTGTGAGGCGATCGTGCTACCCACTGCGCCACCATGAGGCCCCCAAATAATTCAATACTATACAATTATCATAAAAGAGTCATACAGGACATTTATGTAAGGTTTTTCATGCCTATTTTGTCAGTGAAGCCGGTAAATCTCCAGCACATGCTTTCAGATGAAGCAGAGTTTAATACACGGTGTCGTAGTACACTCATAAAAAAAACATTAATAATAAAAATTGGTTTCATTGGACGCTAATGACATCAAGAAAATTGTCTGTAATAATGACAGCTATTTGTGTCGCTTCTCAAATGCTGTAGTAAATGCTGCGTGTCAAAATACTAACACATATAATAACATGATTTTACTCTTATAAACTTATAACTTCAAGTGTTTGAAGAAGAAAAAATAAACTTCTGTCAGATGATTTCATAGTTGTGTGATTACTAGTCACACTTAATCAAACTTAGTCACACTTATAATGCAGTGGTGTTGGGGATTTCCTGGATTTCCTCTTTGTGGGTGTTTGGAGTTTCAGCACAAAAGCGCCCTCTAACCTTCGGAGGAGATACTTCCTTGATTTTGCTCAATCACACATGCCATTTAATTTTGATTAATCTCATAGCTCTACTACATATCAAGTACATCAGAAAAATATAATGTGCAGTATAATGTGACAGTTTAATGTTTAAAATGCCAAGTGAACCAAATATTAGAGAAAACGTCATTGGTTATGGTTATTTAGCCTGAAACAATGATATAAACACAATTTCTACTGACTTACTGCACACTAAGCCTGTCAAAAAAGCTGTGTTTGTTAAATTCACCTTACCTGGTGCACAACAAGAGACAGTTGGTACACTACCTCACCTGGTGCACAACAAGAGACAGTTGTCAAACAAGACACATGACACAACAAGAGACACATGTCAAAAACAAGGTAAAACTTTCCGAAATGTGTTGCAGCCCTGCTATCTTTTTGCCTTATTTAAATATTCCTTTACATTTTAAGTCACTTTGGATGTTTACAATGTTTACAATGTTTACAATGAGTGGATGTACTTTATGGAACAGGCTTTCATTCAAAGTCTCTCTCATTTAGCTGCCATGTGCGAAGGACTTGCATAAGAGTGGCATAACAGGTCTGCAGTGGGCAACTGCTTCCTGCCCTAATATGATGCCTATGAATTATTCATGCACTCTGACACCATCATCTGAAAACTATACACTTTGTGTCACACATAAGCCAAACCTTCTAGAGAAAGCTAATTTCCTCAACCCCTGTAGCTGCAATGTAGTAAACGACATCCATAAAAAAGAAAGAGAGCTTATTTGTGGATGAAAAACAAAACAAATGAAGAGTTTGGAGGGAAACTTTAACCTTGCAGGGGAACTTTTTACAGAGGCGTCATTAGCATATTCAGCATGATCTGCATAATTACAATATTCAATATACGATAAATATATCAAATACTAATTATTTGCTTAGAAGTTCATCGGTTCTTCAAATCATTCATTATAATGTTATAGAATGTCATGACCTCTAATTCGTGAAAGTGCTTTCTTCATGAGTTATTGTACTACTGAATACATTATATTTATACCACAGGAGGGAAAATCTATGAGCTCAATGAGAAAATGAGTCTTTAAAATAAAAACCTTGAAATATTACCATTAACTGCACATTTCTCCTGTGACTTTGCAGATCATTTACACTCACAAACAGTTAAACTGCACACTACAAACAAATTCAATAATAATAAATAATAAACTGTGTGATTAAAAAGGCACAACAGCTGCACTTTAACAAACATAAATACTGTAATACTGCAGATAAACTGACACTTTTGTAAATGCAGTAGAGAAACGATATGGTTACTACGTAACCCTCGTTCCCCAAGGGGGGGAACGGAAATGCTATGTGGAAACTTCCACTATGGGGATTTCATCAGAAAGTCAATCATCTGAAGAGTAATAAAACGGGCCAATGAAATGCCAAAGAGTTGGCGGTGTCAGCGCACGCAACTGGCAACAATCATAATCAATTTGTGTATAATAATGCCAGCCATGCCTCATAACAAAAACTTTTCTAGCTGAAGAAGCCGAACTACAGCTGTCAGCTAAGGCGCAATCACTGTGGCGAAGGGACATAGCATTTCCGTTCCCCCCCTCGGGGAACGAGGGTTACGTAGTAACCATATAACCTCGGGGAACTACAATGCTATGTGGAAACTTCCACTATGGGGAAATGTATGGAAAACGCCACAGTGATTGAACCTTACCATGTCCCTGGTGAGAGGCTAGCCAGCGTGAGCGCACCATCATCACCAGAGATGCAGCCCTCCAACGTGTCCCCCGGCACTTACTTACCAGTGAAGCGCTTAGGCTTATTTATATTTATTGGGGAGTCGTAAAAAATATACCTAGTTAAGTTTCTAGGAATTTTAAAATATGACAGTACGTTGGGAAAGCGTGCAGTCCCGATAGGGAGGACGCCGCGGAGGCCACCTGCTGCCCAATGGGGAGACCTGGTGGCAAGAAGACATAAGGACTAACCCAGAGAGGGGGAGTACACATATGAAGAATGGTTAGCGAGCAGGAAAGACACTGGTAGGACCACGCATAGCAGGCACCTATACCCACAACGAAGGGCTGACCGTGCGGTCATGACAACTACGTAATGGGCCAGGCACCCAACTCCTCCGCTGAGTCAGGTGCTGGGGTCCTCGGAGGAGCTCTGTAGGGTTCGCAAATGGGGCACTAGACAGACTGAAAAAAGCGCACGTATCTCTGTGTTAGAGAGAAAAGTCGCAGCAAGCGTGTTACAACACCACACCAAATTTCCTCATCCACCTAGCACACATGAGGAAATCGGCTCCACTCAAAGATGGTAAAATCTTGCGAATGTATAGGTGTCGCCCACCCCGCAGCTCTACAGATGTCTGTTAGAGAGGTGCCGTGTGCTAACGCCCAAGAGGAAGCAATGCTCCTAGTGGAGTGTCCTCTCACTCCCGGGGGACACGGCTCGCCCTGGCACTGATAAGTGAGGGAGATGGCTCAAGGAGGGGCTGTCGCAAGGAGAGAGAGTTCTGAAATCCAGGTCCAGTTGGGCCAGAGAGGCGCAAACTAGGAAGACCTGCTTCTCATCCTGACTGTTCCTCGTCTTGACCTGAGGACTGAGGGGTCCGCGAGCCCGAGGGCGGCAGATTGACCCCCACTGTAACCCTCAGATCTGCTCAAGTGCCAACCGACTTGCGGGGGACAACAGGGGTGGTTTGCCCTTTTGCAAGAGCGAGCCGAGATCCAGGGACAGGAAACCACTGCATCCAGAAGCGCACGGTCAGAACGCCATCTTTAAAAAGACGCGTTGCACGACTGTGTTGCTCTTTTAGGAAACTTGCTCTTAATATACAAACCGCTCTTGGGGAACCGGACCAGAGAAACGCCCAGGGACGGGAGAATGGACCCATTGCTTGCGTTGTAGCTCGCTCTGGGACTGGGAGAAACAGCCTATCTGTAGCCAGCAGCTTTCTCTTTCTCTCTCTCTCTCTCTCTCTTGATTGAAGTCGGAGGAACAGCAAAATGACTGTGTAAGATATTATTTGAATTTAGCACTGCTTTCTTCTGCTGGCAGCAAACATTTCATGGCATATCTGCAACCCATATTTTGGGCCGCAACTGACCACCACTGATCTAAAGTTTCAGAATAGATCCAAAC
>CAIGQW010054382.1:1410128-1421133 GCA_903798125.1 Danio choprae
AAAGAAAGAAAGAAAGAAAGAAAGAAAGAAAGAAAGAAAGAAAGAAATGGTCAAATGAAAGGAGAGAGTGATCACAGCTTATTGGACACAGAGAGAAGAAGAATAAAGTACAAGCAGAACTCAAGACAGAGTGAAAGTAATGAACAGCAGAGTTCAGCTGAACACACACACAACAGAGGGGTGTCTCAGCGTGTCTCCAGCTGAAGTCACAGCTGCGTGTGTGTGTGTGTGTGTTTACTGAACTGCAATCTGCTTACTGATCAAACGTCTAGGTGCAAACAGGCGCCTCAGTCGAGTCCCTCACAGGAGCTGCTGCTACACAATTCACTGTCAGGTTAACTCACACACTCATGCAAACTCTTTCTGTGCAGTGGTAGATATTCATTCCAGCATATTCTCAGCTGTCATCCTCACTGTGTGTGTGTGTGTGTGTGTGTGTGTGTGTGTGTGTGTGTGAATACAGTCAGTCTAATTATTGTGGCAACATGAGGTCAGTCCCGGGTGCTGCCATCGGCCTACAATGCTTTGATTAGTTCCCACGACCCAAATTAAACAGTTAACTTCACCCAAATCCATTACAGGCAACAAGCCAGAGTTCACTCTCACTCATTTCTTCCTCTCTTTCAGCTTTTTTTCACACCAAAGGTCAGTGATTCACTTGTAGAAAAGTTCATTTTGGGGTGAAAAAATGTTTGAAATACCTGAGCAGAGGTACAGTATACTGTTAGCAAACAGATGATTATGTAAATATGTTCTAATGAATATGTAAATATGTCCTGCGCTCTTTCCTCTCAATAGCAACAGTGGTGAGAAAGTAGCCTGATTTGATTGAAATGGTGTCACATGTTAATTTCTCAAGTTTTCTTTGTTTTGTGTATCAGGGCTTGGACTTTTTTTTTCTATACCTATTCATTCATTCATTTTCTTTTCGGCTTAGTCCCTTTAATAATCAGGGGTCGCCACAGCGGAATGAACCGCCAACTTATCCAGCATATGTTTTACGCAGCAGATGGCCTTCCAGCAGCAACCCTTCACTGGGAAATACCCATACACTCTCATTCACACACATACACTACAGACAATTTAGCTTACCCAATTCACCTATAGCGCATGTCTTTGGACTTGTGATATTATCTAATGATATTTGCATGTATCCAAATAATCCATTAGCAACTGGATTGAAGGCTCAATTACACTGAAAAGCCTTGATGCAAACACCTTTATTGATCCATTTGAATTTGATCCGAATGAAATTGTGAGTTTTGTATAAACCTTGTCTAATCTGATCGATAAGATCATGTAAATACCTGGTCTGATTGAAAACTGAAATTGGAAAGCAATGCGCATAGGCAGTGATGCACAGAAAGAGCTGCCTTGTTTTGTTTGGGGGCAGGGAATATTTACTGCTACAGTAGGTAAATATAGGCAGTGCACGGAGGAATTCTTGAAGTTTATTGGTATCCTCTCACTCCATAATAATTACAATAAAAGCCGAGTGATGTGACATGATGCATTATTGTGCATTAAACACTTTCACTCAGCAGTTTACAATTTGTCTGTTGCCTCGTTAAAAACATATGCAGCAAAAACTCACAATATATGCATTAAACTAACAAACGATACAGTTAAAAGGACCTTATGCCTTTTCAGAGTGGTGCTAAATACATTTAAAATCTGTATATTCCCACATTTTGCATTCTGACATGAGATGTGATGCTTTGTGGTCATGCATTCCCACATAGAGTCTCATATACATAGTATAATATTATAAAAGCTTAGATAAATGTTAAACTAAGGGGGAAATTATCATTGTTGTAATCACACTAGGAAACATTGTGGCCAATCAAATGCAGCCTGGGGCGTAATGATGTGTAGATTGTCAAAGTCTGTGTTTTATCCATATTTTCAATCCATGGCACCATTAAAGGTTTCGCAAACAAACATTAATGCCAATAAATGATCTTTATGAGTGAAAGAATAGAAGCAGGATTTGGCTAGCGCTCCATGTACGTCGTAAAATGTCATCTTGATTTCATTCCAGCTGAATCAAAAAGTCCATGTAAACACAGCCAGTATTTTCTTGGCTTATTCGATGCTAGTCAGTGGCCTCCAGTGTTGTTTGGCTTCCAACAACCTTCTTTATATTCCACAGAAAAAGGAAAAACGCCATACAGGTTTGGAATGACACGAATAAATGATGACATAATGTTAATTTAGAGACGAGCTATCCCTTTAAACGCCACGATATCATTCAAGCCTGCATAAATGGCGTAAAACAAGTTATGCAAATTTAATATTCAGGGTTTTATTCGCATTCAAAAGTGAGCAGTGGTAACCGCCGTAGCAATTACTCTCAACGCAGGTATTGAGAGAGCATTTCTCTCTCGTCTCATTCACACAGATGGTCTCACAGAGAGTAGAAAGGTTGTGTGTTCATAAGGTACGAACTCACTCACGTCCTCAAAGGATCCAAATGTAATCTCTCTTGCTCCCGGTCTCTCTGTCTCTGTCTGTCTTCCTGATTGTTGCTTTATATTCTCCAATCACTGTATTCTCTTGCTTTAATTGCCATGTTATCAGACACAGCCCAGCTCCCCCTCTCTCCGCCTGACAGCTATGCCAATTACCCGTCTGCATTGTGTTCAGTCTGGGCAGGAAGGCTCCAGGTAGCCCGCAGAATCCAGACTGACCGATTAAAACAGAACAGAAAGGACAATAAAAGCCGCCGCTCTTTATGCATTCACAGATTCTCTATAGACTATAGACTGAATGATTCGTCTCTCCATCTGTCGGCCGGGGCTGTTTTTTAAAGACAGAAATGAAAGCTGCAACTGGCAAAAACATGTAATAAGGAATTAAAAAAAAACTGTATTAAGAAAAGTAGTAAATTTTTGCCATTTATATTCCTTGATAGCTACATTTTGACTATTAGTGTCAGGGTTCTGTTGTTGTGTTCCATGTGCTTCCCATGTCATGCGATTCCTTTGTACTGTTTCCCGCCGTTTTTAGTGTTCATTTATTCCCCTTGTGTCGCACCCCTGTGTATCATCTGTCCCATTAGCCCTCTTGTATTTATACCCCTCAGTTTGTATCATTCATTGTCCGGTATTGTAGTGTCTATGCCCGGTGTATTGTCTACGTGGCGAGTATCCATGCTGTCGTCACCCCTTGTCCTCCCAGGGTGTCCTGTTTCTTCCATTGCCTGTGTTTGTAGTAAGTGCTTAATAAATTCGTGTTTCATTTCATCCCGTGTTCTCGTGCCTTCATGTCCCTCAACCCCAGCGTGACAACTAGCAGTTAAAGGTCCTGTTTACCCTTGTTAAATGAAATACACGATTCAGTCTACATGTTTATGAAATCACAGAAATCTACTTTAACATATGTTAAAATGTCATTTGCCTAGAAACTGTTGACTGCAGTTTCTAGGCAAACGAACGCTACAAGGCAGTATGGCGCCAATAACTTTTGTTCCTTTTCACACTAATGATATTTACAGGGATGTATTATGGACAAATAAAGGATCATTTTCATGCAGTTCTTTGCACAAAACCAAATAAATACCACAAAACAACAGTGTCTATGATTTGTCATTGAAAATGTTTGCGTCACCTATCTCCATCCATAAGGACAATGTTACTGTTGTGCCGAGTTTTCTCGGTAGCTTACTTGTTTTGTAATATGCAGAACACTCTGGTTTGAGTCTGATAAAGCATGGTTCCACAAAAGAAATGAAAAACTATGTAAAATAATGGTATAATTATGTGGTTGTAGACAGTGGTCTCTAGTGGATTTGTCATCTGAAACGTACCAGGAGCAATGTATTTTACACAAAAATGTAGGCTGAGGCACATATTTCTAACGAGCCTAGGCTGTGGTTATACCTGGAATTCAGATTCCCATATACACAAGGTGTTTCAATCTATCACTTAAACACTTTCAACCACTTTCCTGATTTATCTACAGGCAGCTGTATGTAGCTTTTTTCAAATCTTTCCATCTAACATTGAGAAACAAGCTTTCTTTGAATGTATCCAACATCTTGAGCATTTACAATATGAAGCTAATTCTTGTTTCTTTCTTTTTTTCTTTTTTACTAAATATTACAGTGTTTATTCTAAATGATTTACAATAATTTAAATCATGAGCCTTCATCAAGTGCTTTCTCTTCCCTCTTCATTTTCAATTTCAGCTCTTCTGTTCTCTGATAATGTAACTGGTGATAATGTAACTGGTGTGAGTGTGAGACCAACTTGTCGATTAAATGAGATCCACCAACCAATATCAAGTCTTGTTTAAGAATCTCACTTATTGCTGTGACTTAAATTGAAGGATGACAATTAGAATACTTAATTAATGTTTCATTCATTCATTCATTTTCTTTTTCGGCTTAGTCCCTTTATTAATCTGGGGTCGCCACAGCGGAATGAACCGCTAACTTATCCAGCATATGTTTTTTACGCAGCAGATGCCTTTCCAGCTGGAACCCATCACTGGGAAACATCCATACACACCCATTCACACACATACACTACGGACAATTTAGCTTACCCAATTCACCTACCTACTGCGCCACCGTGCTGCCCTAATTAACGTTTCATTTATTTATTTTTTTTTCTTGGTGTTCAGCCTTGGTGTTCACTCCTGTTTTAAGTGTACAACAAACAACTTCAGTAAACTTCAGTTTGTTTCATTTTAATCCAATTTGCCAGTGGCCATTATTTGCTACTAAATGGAAAATACCAAACACTACTTATATATATATATAATTTTTTCCCCAACATATATATATCATATCAACATATATAAATGTTCAGTCTGTTCTCTTCACTTACAGCCCTGAATATAATAGAGAAACAAGTAATATCTTTCATTTGATTTATTTTATGCTAAATAGTGTCATACGGTTGTCAGGTACCAAAGAATACAAAATACTAATTATTATTATTGAATTGGTATCAGACATACAGTTCCATGTGATCATATTGTCATACTGCTTTGCATACTTAATATTGTCATACTTTCAATAGATCAAACCAGCCCAGGCTCATTGAACATGCATGCCTCAGCCTACATGTTTGCAAAACATAAAATACGTTGCTCCAGGTACATTTTGTTGCATGTTTCAGATGACAAATCCACTAAAGGGTGCTGTGCACATCGGAAACATGTGAAATACATTACTTAAGGTAAGTTGTGTTGTACGTTTCAGATATGCATCCTTCTTGTACCCATCCACAAGGAATGCATCCGCAACCCATTTGTCAACAAACCAGGTGAATCCAGCATGTCTGTGCAAGAAGATCAACTGCTGGAGATCGTAATGACGGCGGCCGTTCACATATCGCGACTTTTCCACCCGCAAGATTAATATTTTCAATGAAGGCGCGCGATGTGCATGCTCATATTGGGAGCGACACACGCAAGCAGCATGACTCACTCGCGTATTCCAGGCACACATCCAGTTGAAAACATCTTAACTTTTAAGAATGTCGCGAGCGCACTGCAAGTCGCGTGACAAGAACTGACAGATCAGCTTCATATTTTGTATGGAATATACATATTATGGTAGACTAATCATCTCAGACAAACACACAACACCCAAACACTGCATTGCTTTTTAATTTTCTCCATAAATAAAACTTGCAGCAATGTTTTGTCAGCTTGTCATCCTCTGAGAAAACGGTTGACGGTCGCCTAGCAATCTACGTACAGCCGCCCCAGCCCCCCCTACACCAACCCCCAACTACCCTCCCCCAGGTCATGGTAAAATTGTGATAAAAGGTTGGGGACCACTGACCTAGAGAACCATTGTCCTAAACCCTGCCCTAAACCCAACCAGTAGTGTTTTCAAAAGCAAACATAAGCGAAAAGTGCACTGCAACCACATAGTTTTACCTTGATTATACATTATTTTATTTCATTTGTGGAACCGTGGTTCACTGGACTTGACAACACCCTACAAAGTTGTCCAAATGGAGATAGATAGGTGAGGAAAACATATTAGTTTACAAATCATAGTTGCTGTGAAGTTGTTTTGTGGCATTTATTTGGTGCTGTCCAAAGAACTGCACAAAAGGCCTTTATTCATCGATAACATGTCCTTGTAAATATCATTAGTGTGAAAAGTGGAAAACAATTGCAGTCATATTACCCCACAACATTCATTTTACCTTGAAAGCACATTTTTGCACTCTTGAACATTCTGGTTAGCATCTACTTCTGGCCCAAAGAAGAAAGAATATCTTACAGATTTGGAACAACAAGAGACAGAATTTACATTATTTGAATAAACCTTTAGTTTATGATTTGAAGTGCAAAATCAACACGCATCAGTGTCTTAATTGTATAACTGTAAGCAATATCAATGCCAGGTCAGTGGTCCTTTTCTAATCTGCTTTCATATTAATGTTTTCTGCTCTATTTGAACTTTTCCTTTCTAATTAGAACAGACTCAATTCACAGACGAGAACATTGGAAGATTATTGACTTTTAAGTGTAAGTCATTGAATCATTTACTCCATTCATTCATTCACATTCACATTAATCCATGTAATTTTTATAGAGTCTGTCAAACTAAAATATAATGTATACGAACAGACATCTCGCAATGTCAGACAAACAACACTACCAGCATGCCAGACTCATTTCATGTTCTTACATTTTTATAAAGCAAACCACAAAGGTTTCCTACAGTTCATATTTCCACATCATAGCGCGCACATGAAAGATTAGTTTGATGTATGACAGACTGATTTTGACCGACAGAGACTGGAGATTGAAGACGCAGTGGTTCGCAGAGTTCAGTCTATTAGTGTTCGCTAACTCTTGAAGAAGCACTGACCGACATGTCTTTAATGTATTTAATTTTTAACCGTCTTTATTTTCAGTCCAGTGGGGAATTATGTAATTGAATACAGCCTGGAGCCAGTGAGGGCAACTCCTGAGGGCCATACTGAAGCTTCAGCTTGAGTTCAAAACCAGAGAGGACTGTTTACTCGACAGTGTATTTTTCACACTCACACACACACACATACACACACAAACAGACCCACAAATCAGAGAGGACTGTTTACTCTGACAGTGTATTTCTCACTCTCATATGCACACACTTACACACACACACACGCGCACACACACACGCACGCACGCACGCACGCACGCACGCACGCACGCACGCACGCACGCACACACACACACACACACACACACACACACACTTGCCAGTGTACATCAAATCCTTTCTTATGACAGATAAGGTGGTCTGGACTCTTTCAGAGTGGATTATAAGAACAGACATGTTAAAAGGTCAGTGATACACGAGTACCTCACAAACACACACACTCACTGGCGCAGAAGAGAAAAGCAATGTGTCACAGCGTATAGATTAGAGACACAGAGATAATGTATGACCTCTAGGAAACACAACTGATGTCCAGTGATTATGGGAGAGTAAATAAGGAACACTTGCTTTAAACACACAGTAGGAAAAGATGCAGCTTTATTGTTGACACTGATTCTTTATTGTTTACTGTTTAACTGGATAATATTTGGCCATTCTGGGTTTATCTAAACTCCCATTTTATTATATTGGTTAATCACTTTAGGTTTTGAAGAATGGTAACCTTTCATGAAATATTACAATATTCACTACATCTTTGAAAGTTATTTTGGGGAGTAATTGTGTTCTTTTGTTATTTAATTGGGCGACGCGGTGGTGCAGTGGATGGCACAATCGCCTCACAGCAAGGTCGCTGATTCGAGCCTCGGCTGGGTCAGTTGGCATTTCTGTGTGGAGTTTGCATGTTTTCCCCGTGTTTGTGTGGGTTTCCTCCGGGTGCTCCAGTTTCCCCCACAAGTCCAAAGACATGCGGTACAGGTGAATTGGGTAAGCTAAAATGGCCATAGTGTATGAGTGTGTATGGATGTTTCCCAGAGATGGGTTGCGGCTGGAAGGGCATCCGCTGCGTAAAACATATGTTGGATAAGTTGGCGGTTCATTCTGTGTCGCTGTGGCAACCCCAGATTAATAAAGAGACTAAGCCGAAATGAAAATGAATAAATGAATGAATGTTATTTAATTGCACATTTGTGACAATGGACCGCAAAATCAGTCAAAGTGTCAATAAGATTTTGTTGTTAGATTTTTTTTAGATTATCTATTATTAATTTACATTATATATAAGTTTTATAGAGGTATACATTATTTAAACAATGAATAAATAAGCTTTACATTGATTTTGGTTTGTTAGAATAGGACAATATTTGGCAACTTTTTTTTTTTTTGCTTTATTAACAAGAACCAGCATGTAGAGTTTCATTATACAACAAAATCCCTTCACATACCTTAACAAGAAGGATTAAATGAGAAAAGAATAAATTAAATCAAAGAAGTAATAGCCTCACGGTGGCGCAGTGGGTAGCATGTTCGCCTCACAGAAAGAAGGTCGCTGGTTCGAGCCTCGGCTGGATCAGTTGGCGTTTCTGTGTGGAGTTTGCATGTTCTCCCCGTGTTGGCGTGGGTTTCCTCCGGGTGCTCCGGTTTCCCCCACAGTCCAAAGACATGCGGTGCAGGTGAATTGGGTAAGCTAAATTGTCCGTAGTGTATGTGTGTGAATGGGTGTGTATGGATGTTTCTCAGTGATGGGTTGCATCTGGAAGGGCATCCGCTGCGTAAAACATATGCTGGATAAGTTGGCGGTTCATTCCGCTGTGGTGACCCCAGATTAATAAAGGGACTAAGCCGAAAAGAAAATGAATGAATGAATGAAATAATAATAATAATAAAAAGAGGAGAGGTTACATAATTATCAAATTACATACAGATATATCATACATTTTTCTAATTTTCCCTTCCAGCTGCAACCCATCTCTGGGAAACATCCATACACACCCATTCACAATCATACACTACGGACAATTTAGCTTACTCAATTCACCTGTACTGCATGTCTTTGGACTTGTGGGGGAAACCGGAGCACCCGGAGGAAACCCACGCCAACACAGGGAGAACATGCAAACTCCACACAGAAACGCCAACTGAGATATATATAACGCCAATAAGATAAGGAATCTTTTTTTTAAATATTATTTTTTTTAATAAAATCTTCAACATTAATGTTGAATTAAATTTTGAGTATATTGGCAAGACCAAAACAAATGTGAAATAGTTTCATTAAAGCTTTCACAAAAACAGCATTCTAACTTTGCCAGAGATACACATATTTGAGTATCTGGAATCTCATTCATTTTCTTTTCGGCTTAGTCCCTTTATTAATCAGGAGTCGCCACAGCGGAATGAACCGCCAACTTATCCAGCATGTTTTACGCAGCGGATGCCCTTACAGCTGCAACCCATCACTTGGAAACACCCATACACTCTCACATTCACACACATGCACTATGGACAATTTAGCTTACCCAATTCACCTGTACCACATGTCTTTGGACTGAAAGCATTTTACTAATCAAAAAATTTTGTTTTGATATATTTACTGTAGAAAATGTACTAAATGTCTTTATGGAAGATGGTTTTTACTTAATATACATATGATTTTAAGTATATGAGAAAAGCTATAATTTTGACCCACACAATGTATTTTTGGCTATTCCCACAAATAATCCTGTGCAACATAATAAAAATGTATGAATTTTTACTAAATTGGACAGTATTAAAGTTTATTAAAATATCAAAATACTTATTTTTGGTGCAGACTAAGATTTTATCAACATAACAAGAGAAAACTGTACAGTCGTGGCCAAAAGTTTTAAGAATGACACATATTAGTTTTCACAAAGTTTGCTGCTAAACTGCTTTTAGATCTTTGTTTCAGTTGTTTCTGTGATGTACTGAACTATAATTACAAGCACTTCATCCGTTTCAAAGGCTTTTATCCACAATTACATGACATTTATGCAGAGAGTCAGTATTTGCAGTGTTGGCCCTTATTTTTCAAGACCTCTGCTATTCGACTGGGCATGCTCTCTCAACTTCTGGGCCAAATCCTGACTGATAGCAACCCATTCTTTCATAATCACTTCTTAGAGTTTGTCAGAATAAGTGGGTTTTTGTTTGTCCACCCGCCTCTCGAGGATTGACCACAAGTTCCCAATGGGATCAATGGGTGAGCCCACTCCCTTGGATGAAAAGCAACGCCACACATGAGTGGTCTCAGAATGCTTTACTGTTGGCATGACACAGGACTGATGGTAGCGCTCACCTTTTCTTCTCTGTACAAGCCTTTTTCCAGATGCCCCAAACAAATGGAAAGGGGCTTCATCTGAGAATATGACTTTGCCCCAGTCCTCAGCAGTCCATTCGCCATACTTTTAGCAGAAGATCAATCTGTCCCTGATGTTTTTTTGGAGAGAAGTGGCTTCTTTGCTGCCCTCCTTGACACCAGGCCATCTTCCAAAGGTCTTCGCCTCACTGAGTGCAGATGCACTCACACCTGCCTGCTGCCATTCTTGAGCAAGCTCTGCACTGGTGGCACTCTGATCCCACAGCTGAATCCTCTTTAGGAGACGATCCTGACGCTTGCTGGACTTTCTTGGATGCCCTGAAGCCTTCTTAACAAGAATTGAACCTCTTTCCTTGAAGTTCTTGATGATCCTATAAACTGTTGATTTAGGCGCAATCTTAGTAGTCACAATATCCTTGCCTGTGAAGCCATTTTTATGCAACACAATGATGGCTGCACGCGTTTCTCTGCAGGTCACCATGGTTAACAATAGAAGAACAATGATTTCAAGCATCACCCTCCTTTTAACATGTCAAGTCTCCTATTCTAACCCAATCAGCCTGACATAATGATCTCCAGCCTTGTGCTCGTCAACATTCTCACCCGAGTTAACAAGACGATTACTGGAATGATCTCAGCAGCTCCTTTAATGACAGCAATGAAATGCAGTGAAAAGTTGTTTTCAGAATTAAGTTCATTTTCATGGCAAAGAAGGACTATGCAGATAATCTGATCCCTCTTCAGAACATTCTGGAGTATATGCAGAT
>CAIGQW010054382.1:1455969-1473509 GCA_903798125.1 Danio choprae
TTTGAGATCTGATAAAGTATACACAGCGGCCTCTGGGGGATTTATGTGAGAACAGCAGGCACGAATGGCGCTCACGAGAGAATTTTGAGATCTGATAAAGCATACACAGCGGCCTCTGGTGGATTTGCGAAAACAAAAACTGCAAAAAAACATATCTCCTGGGACGTATTTTGCTCTCTCCAGAAATGTATATAGGGGTACATAATCAGAATGAGCCTGGATTGGTTAGATGTAATCCTAAGCCTTAGGACTTAACTGTAAATTATTCCTATATAATATGGAAATTATTACATTTATGCATTTAGCAGACGCTTTTATCCAAAGTGACTGACTCACATGAACATACACCCAGGGAGCAGTTCAGTGCTTTACCATCATTCATTCATTTATTCATTTTCATTTCGGCTTTATTAATCTGGGGTCGCTACAGCGGAATGAACCGCCAACTTATCCAGCATATGTTTTACGCAGCGGATGCCCTTCCAGCTGCAACCCATCTCTGGGAAACATCCATACACACCCATTCACACTCATACACTACGGACAATTTAGTCTACCCAGTTCACCTGTACCGCATGTCTTTGGACTGTGGGGGAAACCGGAGCACCCGGAGGAAACCCACGCCAACACAGGGAGAACATGCAAACTCCACACAGAAACGCCAACTGACCCAGCCGAGGCTCGAACTAGCAACCTTCTTGCTGTGAGGCGAACGTGCTACTCACTGCGCCACTGTGAGGCCGCTTTACCATCATAATAGTGCTATAATAGTAAATAGCAATGATGTAGAAGCACCTAACCCTGATAACGTTGATATAAACTGTAACTTTGTGGATCAAATCTAACTAGATGATTGGAATGCTGTTCCTTTAAAAAGATGGTGATCCACACAGTAATGTAATGTACATTTATGTAGCGCATTTATTGTGCATAGCCATACATCCAAAGCTTTTTACAATTGTATGAGTCTGGATCTTTCCACACCACTACCACATAGGCAGAAATCCCTGGGGTGTTCATTAGAAACCACGCCGTGTATTGTACGAAAACAGCAAAAATGTGTTATAAGTTTAGAAAATGTTGAAGCTCCTCCTCCCTTGCCTCATAGTGCTTTGGTCCAAATGCCGGCTTTTCTCTTTTGCATACACAAGTTGGGTAAATGAGAGAGAACAAAGTCAATAGTTGTGGAACTCCAGACAGTAACACTGTTGTTAAGGCTATTTTTGTTCACTTAAACATTGGATGAAGTGAATATTTTCTCTATAATACAGATGATGCCAATGTATTTGCCTATGAGTCTGCTATTTTAGCAATAATACCATTACCTGCTTGGATAGTAATGTTTGCAATAGACACAAGCACTATCACAGCGCTAACACAACGTCTTGAAATTGTCTACTCTTGCAAGACTCTCTGTTCATATCCTAGTGTAGAGGAGGCCAGCTAATAAGTGCCGTTGCTTTTTAGAGCACCTGCCCTCAGTGCCTAATTACCAGTTTGATCGCTGCTCGGAGCAGTATGGTAGATGATCGTATTCGTCAAACCTCCAATTTTCCCCATGATCATTTATTATTCTATCCTGTTGAAATATTTTCTCCCGTATTTCTTAACTTTCTATGAAAATGTCTCAGTAACATCTATACAGCTGATCCTCTCTATTAGTGTGGTATCGCCAAACCACCAGGTTGCCCCCTTGCTATTAAATATAATATAATGGCAAGAGCTGTCAAGAGAATTATGCTTTCATTTTTTATATTGGCTTGAAAACACTTTTAAATGATGATAAAAATGTCCGCATTCCTTTCCATTAAAGCCATGCACTTGTTATGCCCCTGGTTGATCCAGGAGTATGTTAGTGAAATCAAGCTTTTCTTAAGTGCCAACTAGTTCACGTTTTGCATTTACGTGTGACATAACTCTCCACACCTGCAGATGGCAGTATATTGATGATTTAAAAAGGAAAATAGAAACCCAGGGGTACTTCTCACTTCTCCTTCCCTTACTACTGGGCTATATGCTTATCAGTATTTTAGCCTGGGTTTAGTTCCCGCCTCAAGCAGTTGCAATGTTATTACTCAAGTATGATGTACACACAGTTCTGATTATGCATATAAACATACTATAAAAAGTGACTAGTTACTTTACTTAAAACATTTAGCAAAACCGTTGCCTTAACCCTTGTGTACTGTTGGGGATGTTTTCGTCCACTTTGGGGTGATTTGGAGTCTTAATTTGGCCACAACTTTCTCTGTGTTTCAGCAAATGTAATGATTTTCGATTACAAATAGTATTTTGACACATATTTTGAGAAAAGGCTTTGAAATTTAAAAAAAAAATTAACAATACACTCTGGGCAAATGTTATACCCTTTGGTTATGTTCGTTGCTGTTTTTGCCCCATTAACATCAGTTACAGTGCAAAAAAAAGCTTAGTTTCTGACTTCTATATGGAGTATAGTGTGTGTGTGTGTGTGTGTGTGTGTGTGTGTGTGTGTGTGTGTGTGTGTGTGTGTGTGAGAGAGAGAAAGAGAGAGAGAGAGAGAGAAAGAGAGAGAGAGAGAATTTTTGAATTTTAAAAGTGCCTTTTATTACAATAAGTTAATCATCATCATCATTTCAACATGTCAAAAACTCACAAAAAATGCATCAAAATATATAAATTAATTATAAAAAGTAAAAACTAACTCCTCTTCAACAACAGAACACAATGCCCCACTTCCACACCACCTCGTTTCAAATGCTAACAAATCTTTTGTAGATTTATAAAAACAAAAGTCAATCAGAACTCGTGATTTCACCAAGTTTACAAACATTACCACCACATCTTCCCCAGACAACCTTTCAACCTTGTTTTTTCTGCTCATATAAATAGCTAATTTAGCCTGCCCTAAAACAAAATTCAGAAGTTGACATTTAAACCTCTTTCTTTTAACAAATTTAAAACCAAAAATAAAAACTTTCACAGAAAACATTTCACTACAGGAAGCAAAAATATTTTCCAAAAGTAAAAATAGCGGTTTCAATCTGTCACATTCCATAAAAGCATGAAAAATTGTTTCTCTTTTTGAACAAAAAGGACAATTAGCAGTGACATCATGATTGAGAACTGAAATAAAAGCATTGACTGCAATAGCACAGTGAAGAAGTCTCCATTGAATATCCCCTGACCTTTTAGACAATGGTGGCTTATACAGTGACCTCCATTCAGGTTTCACATTCTCTTCTACACCCAACATTTCACGCCAAGGTGTGTCAATTTTATTATTTAGTTCTTTTTTATTAAAAACAATAACACAGACTTTGTAAAAATCTTTGCCAGTAATCACAGATGAACCAAAGCTCAATGTTTTTTTTTGAGTCCAGGAAAGGTCCTTTAAAATCCTCTAACTTAGGAAGTAATGGGAAAAATGGGAAAAAATCCTCTGATTTGGAATCATTTACTTTTCCACAACTGTCTATTAGTAGAGCTTTTTCCTCATCACTGACCAGTCCTCTCCAGTTCTGTAACATTTGTTCAACAATCCGCAAGGATCTCATTTTTAAAACATCGGCCACTTCTTGCGTTTTTTTGAAGTCCACTCCGGCAATATGCAATAAACGTCCAAGCGTATAGACCTTTGAATTCTGCAACACTTCATTAAGTCCATGAAATGAAGAACTGTCCTTTGTTAAGTCAAAACGAGCACCATTTATTAGAGGCTCTTCCAACAACCAGTGGGGGGAGCATGTTCCATTCCTCTGCAAGTTGAACAGACTCCACACCTTAAAAAGATTTCTGTAAAATATTGGCATTCCATTCACATTCAACTTGAGGGGGTCCATTAAAAACAAGGCTTTATCCAACCCCATCCCTGCAACACTGTGGAAAACAGAGCATGACACTGCCCGCCATCCATACTCTGAAGATCCATACAGAAATTTTTGTAAAAATTGTAATCGAAAAGCTGCTATTCTGCTTCTTAGCTGTATCAGCCCCTGACCACCCTCTTCTTTAGTTAAATACAACACACTCTGTGGGACCCAGTGCAAGTTATCCCAAAAAAAATTGACTAAAAGACCTTGGATTTCTGTTAATAATTGTGAAGGAGGATCTAAAACAGCCAGCCTATGCCAGAGACTGGAAGCTGCTAAATTATTCACTATTAAAATCCTTCCTTTATATGACATTTTAGGTATTAACCATTTCCATTTATTAAGTCTGCCCTTTATATTAACCGCAATCCCTTCCCAGTTTTTCTGAGTGAAACTTTCATCACCCAAATACACTCCTAGATATTTAAAACCACCTGTTCCCCATATCAAGCCATCAGGAAGGCTTGGTCTATCTTTTAACCAATTTCCAATTAAAACTGCTTCACTTTTATTCCAGTTAATTTTTGCTGATGACAGATTTTTAAAATCTTCTAAGACTTCCATTAAAACTTGTACATCATTTTGCTTGTCAATTAAAACCACTACATCATCAGCATAGGCAGACAGTATAACATTATTTTTACAACCAGGTAAATTCAACCCACAAACTTTTTCTCTTAATTGTTGCAACAAAGGTTCAATGGCAAGTGAATACAGCATTCCAGATAATGAGCAACCTTGTCTAATGCCCCTACAGACCTTAAAAGGAGTGCATAAGCCACCATTTATTTTCAGTACACTTTCAACATCACCATAAAGTACTTTCACTTTATCAATAAAATCCTGACAAAAACCAAAAGCTTCTAATGTTCTCCACAAATAAGGGTGCTCAACCCTATCAAAAGCTTTTTCTTGATCTAACGATATAAGACCAATTTTAATGTTAAGCAACTTGGAGACATCAAAAATATCCCGCATAAGGGTAATATTGTCAAAAATTGATCTTCCGGGGACACAATAAGTCTGATCTGGATGCACCACTAAATCTATTACTTTTGTTAACCTATTAGCTAACACTTTAGATAGCAATTTATAATCAGCACATAAAAGTGAGACAGGGCGCCAATTTTTAATTTCTAAAAGGTCTCCTTTTTTGGGAAGGAGTGTGATGACTGCTCTACGACTACTCAATGGGAGCCTGCCTGATGCTAGACTGTCATTAAGTACTTGCAAAAGGTCCTCACCCACCTCAGTCCAATAAAATTTATAAAAATCAACTGGAAGACCGTCAATTCCTGGCACTTTGCCAGATTCCATGTTTTGTAAAGCTTTGTACAACTCTTCCATTTTTAAAACACCAGAGATCTCAGCATTTGCCCCCTCAGTCATTTGATTCAAACCTCTAAAAAAAGACACCCTCTGAGTCCCACTCTGCACCCAACTCACTCTTATACAAGTTTTCATAAAAATGGTTTGCTCTTTTACGTATTTCTTCAGGTCTAATTAAAATATCCCCTTTCTCAGAGCGTAATGCATGTAGAATACGTTTTTGTCCATTTTTCTTTTCAAGATTAAAAAAATATTTAGGTGGTGCATCCATCTGTTCAATGCTTAAAAAACGTGAACGAATCAGAGCCCCTTGTGTTTTCAAACCCAGTAGGTCTGGCAACTGAGTTTTTATATTTGAAATTGTCTCTATACAAGTTGGATTATTTGTTGAATCAGCTAGAATCTGTAAGTTGATTATCTCTGTCTCCAAGGCTTTCATAGAACTATTTAACTCTTTGGTGACATTACGAGTGTACTGTTGACACAGTTGTTTGATTTGGATCTTTCCAAAATCCCACCATTGATTTAAATCTCGAAATGAATCTTTTGTTTTTCTAAAATCTTCCCAAAAAAATTTAAAAACCTCCTTAAAATCCTTATTGCATAGTAGATTGGTATTAAAGTGCCAATATGCACTGCGAGGCTTAACTTCATTTAAAAGGAAAGAGCACAAAATCATATGGTGATCAGAAAAACTGACTGGAGAAGTGATACAGCTTTTAAAAATGCTCAACTGATGTTTAACTATAAAAACGATCCAATCTTGCAAGAGAAAGAAAATTATCACGAGCATGAGCCCATGTATACTGTCTCTGTCCTTCGTGAAAATGCCTCCAAATATCACCTAAATCATTCATTTTAATAACTTTAATGAGACGTTCACGTGAAGGCATATGAGGTTCAATATGATTTCTGTCAATATGACTTTCTGTACAATTGAAGTCTCCACCCAAAAATAGATATTCTTCATTATTACACTTTTGTAGCACAGTATTAAGTGTATCTAAAAACACTAATCTTTCTATTGCTGATGTTGGAGCATAAACACATATAAAAATGAGAATGTATTTTTCAAAGGCTGCTCTTATTTTCAAAAGTCTTCCTTTCACAATCTCATCAACTTGAAATGAGACTGGACAAAAGTTTAGTAAATAAAATGCCCACTCCGCCACTGAGTGTAGTGTTATGACTAAAAACAGCATTCCCATCCCACTCTTGCATCCAATCAACTTCATTCTTAACGTCACTGTGCGTTTCCTGAATAAAAATAACATTTATGTTTTTATGTTCAATAACCCCAAACAGTTCAGCTCTTTTTTTGCAATTTCGTGCACCATTCACATTTAATGATGCAATGCATACTTCAACCATAGTTAAACATAAAAAGAAAAAAGAAAAAAAACACAAACTGTTGCGATCCATTTTCATAAGTTTAAGCTTTTTCACTTCCATCATTCAATTCTGCATTAAGTTTCCCCACTATTTTTCTCAATCGGAACACTTCTTTGTCTGAAAAACAACCTTCAGCCGTGAACATTTTAACTTTATCCATAAACTGCTCAACATCTGGAAAGTACTCATTTGCTAAGACCCCCCTCTTATTTTTCGTTGTCCTTAGAAATAGTTTTGTCATCTGCTCCATAATTGTGACTGGAAAACTCACTCTGAGACAGTGTCAGGCTTGAATCGGAAAGCTCACTTTCACTCTCTGATTCAAGTTTATCTTCCACATCAACTTTTTTCATTTGCCGAAAAACCTGCACATTGTCTGACTTTTTCCTTTTTAATGGCACCTTAAATACTGGTTTCTCCACGTCTGTTTCATTATGCCTACCGTCAACCTCCCGAACAGCCCCCAAAACAACTTCCAAATTTTGTTTATCGCTTGACTCACCGTTGGCTTCCTCGTCTTCAACATCTTTTGCATTTTGCACTTCCACCTCCACTGAAACCGCTGTGTTCTCCATAGGATCCACACTGTGATCGCCATCATGACCACTCGCCGGCACCACCGCAGGTTCCAGCTCAGCGGCCTCATCGGCCAGTTGCTCACCGCCATTAGCTGCGCCGTTCGCGTCAGCAGGGCGATTGCTGTTTTCGTGTTTGCTGGGACAAGCACGGACCAAATGGCCGACTTTACCACAGCCAAAACACTTAATTTTGTCGGTGGTTACAAACACAACGTAGTCGAAATCATCCACTCGAAAATTAAGCGCGAGATCTAGATCAGCGTCATTGTTTACAATCATGTAAACAGAGCGTCTGAATGAAACAACGTGTTTCAGTAAAGGGGAAGCACCACCAAATGGAATTTTTTTAATCGAGGAGACCAGTTTACCGTAGCGAGACAGCGCTTGTGTTAAAACCTCATCACTGATATATGGCGGGACGTTCGAGAGAGTGACTCGTTTAGACGGTAATGAAAGAGGCAGAACCGGAGTGAGGACGCCTTCCAATATGATTCCTCTCTGAACCACTTCATTCGCATAATCTACTGTGCTTAAAAAGATGACTATGGCACTATTCATTTTGGATGCAGATAAAATATTCGCATGTCCCACAATTTCACCCACAGCTAAACAACAGCTCTCCACACTCACTGCAGACGCCACTTTTACACCGTGACGACGCGTGAGCGAGCTCAATCCCCGCGCACCTGTACCTGCCCCAGCCATGCTTCCCACTCCCAAAACCACCCAACCCCTACAACCCAATCCCCCCCTCCCAAAAAGCAAAACCAATAATAAAAGAAAGAATAAACTCCTCAGATCAGAAAAAACAGGAAAAGTTTGAAAAAACAAGCACCCGAGTCACACACGCTCACTCACAACACACTCACTCCCAGCATGCTCTACGAGAGAGAGAGAATGTTTATGTCTGAGACAATCAAAATAAGTAGCTCAGCTCTCAGAACATAGTGAACATAGTAAGTTTATTTATGCGCACACACTGTAATCTGCTGTTTTACTCTATAGACCTTCCTTATAAAAGCCAGAAACATTTTTACACAGGCCTGTCTAAAGGGTTAATGCTGCCAACTGATGATTGACAGTAAAGATTACATATTTTACCTCATGCCAACAGGGAAAACCACCATCAATCAAGAATGCATGATTATATGCTGTCATGGCTCATTCAAAAAATGTCATTATAATGGAAGTCAATGAGGAAAAAACAGCCATGAACATAACGAAAGGGGAGTCAATTTGAATAGTACACAATGGTTAAAAGAGACAAGTTGACTGCTATTAAAAAGTTAGTAAACCCTTTAGAACTTTAAACTTAAGTTAAACTTAACTTGGTTTTTGAAATTATGCACTTATTTACTTAATAAATTTAAGGCAACGGGTTTACTCACTTTTTTAAAGTAAAGTTAAACAATCGCTTTTTACTGTGGAAAAAATGTGACTCCATGCCTGGACACAGCGTACAACTTCTTTGGTTGGGGTGTTTAATCTGAGTCATCCAATCGAGTTCTAAGCAAGTGTGTTGGAGATAAAATCTGAAACACTGGATGTCTGACAGAATAAGACAAAGTAAGAAAGGTAAACACAGGAAACGCAACTTAGGCAGAACATTGCTTGCAGCATTGTACAGTGCAATGTGTCTACACCTTCTGATGTCCCAGTCTGTCAGACCATAGATTTTTATCCACATCACAACCGATATCTTCCCCTGCAATATAGTGTGAAAGATGTCTTATTCTTCCGCCTCTGCTGTGATATTGTAACATGCTACATCAGTGGTAGCCTGCAGGGTCATCTGGGTATGTGGCTGCCCAGTACACACCTTCCACCTCCATGCTGAATAGAGCTCCTCAATTGGGTTAAAGAATGGGGGTAAATGGTTGGAGTAATTCCATCATCATCCTGTAATGGTCATCTGATGGTGTTTGTGCAATGGGAACTCCCATTATATCAAATTATCACATACTTTGGAAAATGATCTCAAAATGGGCCCCGTCATCATTATGGATGAGACCCCTATGAGAGAGAGGGTCTCTAAGGAGGTGATAAGGGAAATATTATTTAACACCCCATGCTCTGAAATAGCAGCATACATAGTGATATTCCCTCCTTGCTGTAAATCAACATGACATGAATAACTAATAATGTAGGACACAGCAGACAGTAGAATGAAGGTTGAGATATATTGCTTTTTAAACATGGGGGTTAAACCGATATTTGTTTAGAAATTCATGTCTGAACTGGGAAATCATTCAAATCAACTGAGATAAACATACAATCACATGCAATATGCAAATACTGTCGCAAATACAGCAATTTAATTCGTTGTTGTGCTTGTGGATGTATTAATACTGACATATTTGATATCCTGACACAATCAAATTCCATGCATTTCATTTAAAAACCTTTTTAACTTTATTGAATATCAAAATGTACATATTTGTGACCCTGGTCCACAAAACCATTCTAATGTTGCACAGGTATATTTGTGGGAATAGCCAAAAATGTGCAATTTTTCTATTATAAAATAATTATGGCAAAAACAATCTTAAGTAGATAATAAGGTCGTGTTCCATAAAGAAATGTTGTACATTTTCTACTGTAAATATATCAAATTGCATTTTTTTTCTTTAATAATGTCACGATCACCAGCGATTTAAGCCTATGCAGATCGCTGGAGAACTGCACATCGGCCACCACATGAACTACAACTACGAGGATGCTTTGCACCAATCACTCCTGCCACAGCTGACAGTTATTTGGACACACACACACACACACACACACACACACACACACACAGAGAGAGAGAGCTGATGTTCATTCCCACTGATTTCATGGACTATATATATACACCCCACACACACACACATTGCTGAGTCTTGTTGTTAACGTGTAACTTTATGAAGCGTTTGCTTGCCATGTCTTGCCTGATCCTATCCTTGTTCTGTGTTTATCCTGCCTGCTACCTGCATTCGCCTGTTTCTTGACTATGCCTTCTGGATTTCCTGCATGTACCCATTTGCTCCTGTGGTTGACCGTCGCCTGACTGACTATTCTTGTAAATAAAACTACACTTGGATTTTCAACTTCATTGCCAGCCTCCTTCATTTACAAGTAATATGCATTGCTAACTTGGTTTGATAGCTTTAAAGAATGTGCATTGATTTAATCTGGTGAATCATTCTCTGATATCTACATAGTGTGTATGCATCTTAGATAAGTTAAAATATTCTACAGAAGCATTTTTATATGCTTATTTAACCACAGGAATTACCCTTAGAATGAAAAGCTCAATTTTGACCATATTTGGAAAGGTCATGAATATTAATGAGCTCTACTGTGTTCTCTCTCTCTCTCTCTTACACACACACACACACACACACACAGACAGACACAGTGCAATGTACTCTGAAATACACATGTGCGAAATAGTCATACTTCTATTGTCAAATTATTTTAACAAATTGAGTCTTGTTAAATGACAATATCTTTAACTGAAGTAGTAGATTATTTTAGTTTATTTTAGCTAGGAGTAAGATATCTTCAAGCCAACAAGAAAACCTAGTATGCTCCCTAGTTATTTTGCGGATGAAATATTGCTTATATTTTAATTATGCTTGATAAAAGAAACTGACAAAGATGTTTTAAAAGTTGCATTTTGAAGCTTTAACATATATGAAAACACAGGCAGGAATTCTTCTGCATAAACAGATGTGTTTTACAAAGTTTATTGACTGCCATTCACTTAAGAGAAATCAATAAGAGCTGAGTGATATGACACAGTGCATAAATGTGCATTAAGCACTCTAAATGCAACATAGGCTCATTCTGAAAGCGTAGCCCTATATACATTTCTGGAGATCGCAAATTATGTAACCAGAGGTACGTATGGCTGCATTTCATCTGTAAAATGAATGCTATGGGACGGTATGACGCGGTTCCTTTTCACGCTTACCAGCTGACTGCTTACCTCCGTATGGACGGTTTTCCCTCTGTTACTAGTTTAAGTAGCTCGCCATGTACGTCGGCGAACTTGAGACGCAGAGAGGAGTTGACCACGACAACGGGGTTCGAGTCCGTCGAAGAACGGTTCCAGAAAGTGGGTAAGACAAAAGCAGAAGCCAAAAAATAAAATAATCAAGTAAATAACAGGGTGAGAATGTGGTAAAATCTGAAAACGTGGTAAAAATCAGGCGAGGGCTTTTTGTTTTTCTGGATTGCTTTTTAAAACTGTCTGTTGGGTTTAGGGAAGTGGGTTGGTGGGTCAATCGGTGCTTTTAAAAACACTATCGGTTGGGTTTAGGAAAGGAGGAGGGTGGGGTCAGTCGATCGGTCAGTCAGTCAGTCAGTCAGTCACTCAGTCAGTCAGTCGACAGCCGCCTCTTATGAATATCAGCGTTTGTAGCAAATATTATTTCGAGCTCAATTTTGTCATTAACAAATAATACTTTTATGAGCCATAAAAGCATGAAGAATATGATATTTTAATACTTTCTTAATTTTTTTTTACGTAGTCATGTTTGTCTCAACAAACTTTGATTAAAAATGCTTTCATGTTAGACTTAAAAAGTGACGCTTGCTTTATTAATCAGCAAATGTTCTGAAGATATGAAAACCAGGCAGGATCAACACTCACAGTAGTTCACTATGATGCACTTTTTCATCATGTCATTTCTTTGCAGTCCTCTTTCTCTCTTGTTTCTCCTGTGGTCCAGCACTCTCTAATCTGTCAGTGTCATTTCCAAGGCCTGCTTTCAAGTGCTGTTTTTGCGCATCTGTCAAACACTATCTGAAAAAATAAAAAGACCTTTTCACTAATATAGTGCCAGGAAATAAGACGAAGGGCTCCATGCATCGTTGAAAAGATCTATCGCTTCGGAAATTATGTTCAGAGGCTCCTCAAGGCGTTACTCCCTGAAAATGCATTTGTCAATAGACTCATTTGATAGCCTCTTTGTTTCTCACATTCCACCAAAATCAGACGAGAGCTTGATACAAAACACGAAAGGGATCAGAATGAAACTTAAAATCGATATTATTCAGAAATCTGCTTACTAGAAATGAAAGAAGCCATTAATCTTTGAATCGACGCATTATGTAACCTGAATACCACTGAATGCCCAGTGGACATCGAGACGGGATGCTGGGTCATTCCACATTTAGAGATTCAACTATCTCACCCACACAAGCCTGCAGGCGATGGACTTTTTTTTCTAACCTGTCTTACTCTTTCTCTCACTGTCACTTCACATATTGAATTAGCTCTTTCCACATCTGCGTACTGAACTGTTCTTCCACACATCATTCTCTGCACAAGTCGTTTCGGGATCAGTGCGTGCGGCTGCCCTCTTAAATGTCTCCAGAATATTTCATTTTCCGAGGAGGTCGTGCCAGTGATAAAGACAGCTTGTCGTTCGGCTGGCACGGTTGTTGGTTGCCCAAGGCCTTGCCATTATTAGAACAATGTCACCAGTATTTACAGTTGCCTTCAGAGCGCACAGCTTTTGCCAGACCGACCTCAGTGCTGCCTTCATAAAATAAAATGTTATTTATAAGCATTCAGATATATTCTGACCTTTTCCCTGTTTAACGTAAAGCGATTTGAAGTACTTGTCAAAGGCGAAGAGCTTAATGTGAGGCAGTTATCTGCCTTTTGGGATCAATATCTAACATCCTTTTAAAAGAAGTGGATTTTAATTCGAAAACGAGATGGTTTGGTACAATGTAAAAACGTGTAAAATGTATAAATTAATACGTTCTGCCAAACCGAACCCTCCAATCACGTTTCCATATCAATCAAGAGGCTGTTGGTGAGAACACACTATGCTGTATTTGTATTAAGCCAAAAACATTAATAAAAGCACCCACTTTGAATGCCGTCACTTGTTCTTCTCTTTGTTTTTCCTGTATTTTGATCTGTACTTGGATTGTTTTGGGATTTATTGAGTGTTTTCTGCCTCCACTGACCTTTGCCTGTTTTATTGAATTATGCTTTTTGGATTACCCGTTACTGCCGTTGACCATTGCCTGTATGACCATCCTTATTTAAATAAAGCTGCTTTTGGAACTTTCACTCCATTGCCGGCACACAATTCATTCATTCATTCATTTTCTTTTCGGCTTATTCCCTTTATTAATCTGGGGTCGCCACAGCGGAATGAACCGCCAACTTATCCAGCATGTGTTTTACACAGCGGATGCCCTTCCAGCTGCAACCCATCACCGGGAAACATCCACACACACCCATTCACACTCATACACTGCGGACAATTTAGCTTACCCAATTCACCTATAGCGCATGTCTTTGGACTTGTGGGGGAAACCGGAGCACCCGGAGGAAACCCACGCCAACACGGGGAGAACATGCAAACTCCACACAGAAATGCCAACTGACCCAGCCGAGGCTCAAACCAGTGACCTTCTTGTTGTGAGGCAATCGTGCTACTCACTGCGCCACCGTGCAGCCCTAAAAGAAGAAGAAGAAAAAGAAAGAAACTTATAGGTTTAAAACCACTAGAGGTTGAGTAAATAGTGAGAAAAGTTTTATTTTCGGACATAAAATTGATTTCTTTCAGTTGAGGACAAGTTAGGCTCATTCTGAAAGCGTAGCCCTATATACATTTCTGGAGATCTGTCCATACGGAGGTAAGCGGTCAGCTGGTAAGCGTGAAAAGGAACAGCGTCATACTGACCCGTAGCGTTCGTTTTAAAGATGAAATGGCCTCCGGCTACATAATTCACGATCTCCAGAAATGTTTATAGGGCTGCATTTTTAGTCAATTAAGCTGTTACTATCTAAAAAAAAAAAAGATATTTAACATGTACCTGATCTAAAACAATTATGCTTGTGCTAACTAACAGTTGAAGTCCAAATGATTAGCCCTCCTGTGATTTAATATTTTTTTGTATTTCTGTCACGACTCGATTTCTGTCTCGCTTCACTTTCACAAAAGCACAGGATCGCAGGAATTATCAAAATACGAATATTTATTAAAGACTAAACACTCACACAAGGAACACAGGAATCACACATTGGCTCACACAGTGACGACGTTCAATACCTGGACGCTGGACTTAACCACACAGCACATAATAGAACTATTTGGACACAGGGCTGAGACACAGGTGGAAGCACTGAACATTCACAAACGGCGGGAAACTAGAACAAAGGGATCACATGACATAAATGCACATGGTATGGGAAAACACAGAAAGCACATGGAGCACAGCACATGGGGAAAACCCTGACAATTTCCCAGAGCGAAGAATTTTTCACAAAACTTCCAATTATATTTTTTCTGCAAGAAAGTCTTATTTGTTTTATTTCGGCTAGAATAAAAGCAGTTTTCATTTTTTTTAAACTATTTTAAGGTTAATATTATTAGCCCCCTTAAGCAATAATTTTTTTCGATTGTCTACAGAACAAACCATCACAATGATTTGCCTAATTACCCTAATTAACCTAGTTAAGCCTTTGAATTGCACTTTAAGCTGAATACTAGTATTGTGAAAATTATCTAATCTAATATTATGTGCTGTCATCATGGCAAAGATAAAAGCATTCAGCTATTAGAAATTAGTTATTAAAACTATTATGTTTAGAAATGTGTTGAACAAAATCTTCTTTCGGTTAAACATAAATTGGAGGAAAACAAATACAAGGGGCTAATAATTCAGGAGTGACGCGGTGGCGCAGTGGGTAGCACAATCGCCTCACAGCAAGAAGGTCGCTGGTTCGAGCCGCAGCTGGGTCAGTTGGCATTTCTGTGTGGAGTTTGCATGTTCTCCCTGTGTTTGCGTAGGTTTCCTCCGGGTGCTCCGGTTTCCCCCACAAGTCCAAAGACATGCGGTATAGGTGAATTGGGTAAGCTAAATTGTCTGTAGTGTATGAGTGTGTATGGATGTTTCCCAGTAATGGGTTGCAGCTGGAAGGACATCCGCTGCGTAAAACATATGCTGGATAAGTTGGTGCTTCATTCTGCTGTGGCGACCCCAGATTAATAAAGGGACTAAGCCGAAAAGAAAATGAATGAATAATAATTCAGGAGGGCTAATAATTCTGACTTCAACTGTATGTTAACAAAGACACATTATGTAACAAATTCATTGCTTGTGTAATTAGTTGCATTTAGTAATTAGTAATTAGTGCATTAATTATTGAACTAATTTGAAATAACGAGGCCTCACTGTACAGTGATCTCATTATTTTAGATTATTTAGTCTCAGTCCCATTCATAAACAAGACAGACAGAACACATTCCAGCAGAGAGGAAACAATTTCCATACTTACTGATGAGGATATTGATCAAGTCTTTTCATTTTTAATCAGGTTCTTCTTTCTTTGTTCTTATTTGCCATAACAAAGGATTCTCCATCGACCGGCCTTTCTTCAACCCTCTGATGCCTTTCTCGGGTCATCCGGGTCAGCTAATTGCTAGCGTGTCCTTAGTTGAACCTCTGGATATCAGCCAGCATTTTGCAAATCAATGAAACTTCAATTGGCTGTTTGTTACCTGGGAAAGATCTTTTAATGGACGGGCTGTAATGGCTTTTCCCGTCATCCCCTGCAAGGACACAGCACATTTTCTGAAAGCACAAATGCAAATCGGGTTGAAAAGTACCTTTATGTTCTGCATACACTTTTTTATCAATCTAAACTATAATAGATGGCTACATTACAATGTCAGTTTGAAGTACAGTACCGTGTCCTGATGTGCTCTCCATCACTCTGTCTCTGCTTTAGGAGTTTGCTTTATGATTATGAATGGGTTGGGACGAGGGTCAATGTTTGTTTCTTGTGCTTTACATTCTTGTTGTGTCTCTATGAAAGGGGTCAGTCAGGGTGCAAAGAGTCAAATCAAGTCATCTTTATGTCTATAGTAGTTCTACAATGTAGATTGTGTCAAAGCAGCTTAGCATAGATGAAAAAAAGGGAATAAAAGTCCATAACAATATATCCGGTTCTGGTTATATGTCTTTAAGAGTGTGTCTGCCTCTTGAATTGTGCTAGAAAGGCTGTTCCGGAGTTTGGGCACCAGGTATCAAAAGGATCTACTGCCAAGCACATGAAAGTGTCAATAAAAAATAAAAAGTTAGAGAAGGTGGTACGGTGGCTCAGTGGTTAGCACTGTTGCCTCACAGCAAGAAAGTCGCTGGTTCGAGTCCCGGTTGTGCCAGTTGGCATTTCTGTGTGGAGTTTGCATGTTCTCCCCGTGTTGGCGTAGGTTTCCTCCGGATGCTCCGGTTTCCCCCACAAGTCCAAAGACATGCGCTATAAGTGAATTGAATAAACTATATTGACTGTGGTGTATGAGTGTGCGTGCGTGAATGCAAAAGTGTAAGGGTGTTTCCCAGTACTGGGTTGCCGCTGGAAGGGCATCCGCTGCGTAAAACATATGCTGGAATAGTAAATAAGGGACTAAGCTGAAGGAAAATAAATGAATGAAGGAAAGTTAGAGAACTAGAAATGTATCAAGGTTAGTCAACATTGGCTGACTTTCAGTGCATTAGCTGAAATGTAAATTAAATTAAATGTGAAGTAACAAGAAGTGAAAGTCACTCAAATTCAGAAATGCAAGGCAAGGCAAGTTTATTTATATAGCACATTTTATACGAAGTGGCAATTCAAAGTGCTTTACATGAACAGGAACAAAAGAAACAAGAATAAGAAAATAAAAACAAATAATATAAAAACAGATAAAAACAGATTAAAATGTGTTAAAACAGGTTATAAAAGAATGAAAAAGAAAAGAAAGACATAATAGTGCGATCTGTCGGACGTAGCACAGTGCTCATTCAGTAAAGGCACAGCTGAACAGATGTGCTTCAGTCTGGATGTGAATGTGCCTAATGTTGGAGCACATCTGATCATTTCTGGAAGCTGATTCCAGCAGCGGGGGGCGCTGTTAGTAGCTGAAGGCCAATTCACCCTGCTTTGACTGAAGTCTTGAAGTTTCTAGTTTATATGATCCTAAAGATCTGAGTGATCTGTTAGGTTTGTATTCGGTGAGCATATCTGTAATGTATTGAGGCCATTTAGTGATTTATAGACAAGTAGTAATATTTTAAAATCTATTCTGAATGTAAGCCAGTGTAGAGACCTGAGGACAGGCGAGATGTGCTCTGATTTTCTGGTTCTGGTCAGAATCATGGCAGCAGCGTTCTGGATGAGCTGCAACTGTCTGACTGTCTTTTTGGGAAGGCCAGTGAGGAGGGCATTACAGTAATCCACCCTGCTGCTGATAAAAGCATGAACAAGTTTCTCTAAGTCCTCTTTGAAACAAAGAATCTAATTCTTGCGATGTTTTTGAGATGATAGTATGCTGATTTAGTTACTGCTTTGACATGGCTACTGAAACTCAGATCTAACTCCAGAATCACACCGAGATTC
>CAIGQW010054382.1:1498509-1521317 GCA_903798125.1 Danio choprae
TCTAGAGTTTTCGCCGAGGGGCGTGTCCGTGGCGGACTGAGAAAGTGTGATACTTCGCCATGGAGGAGGAAGCACTTATAACTCAACCAAACAACATCTGATCTGCCTGAAAACGCACAGGTTCAATGAGATTCCTCTCCTGAAGACATCTACGTGCCAATATTGAGTCTCGGTCATAGCGCCACTTGCTGACAGAGGGAAGTTTGGCATAAATCTGCGATTTTCTCGGGTTTTTTAATATATATCGGCTTAAATCATTATTGTCCGCTGTTCTCTGTCATCCTGAGGCCACCGGGCTGCGGTGAGCCCGGGTGCGAGGTCCCTTTCATCGCTGCTTGCAGCTTTAATTTCCCTTTTATATTTGCTCTGCTGTATTTATCTGTGCTTTTGATTAGTTTATTACCATTCATGCATGATTCACTTCCTTTCAGAACCATCCAGTCAATCTAAATTAATTAAGTATTTCCAAATAGAGCTGTTCAAGTCATCTGGTGAAATTGTATAGACATTGCAATATATATACATCACAGAAATACAAAATATCGCAAGGTCTGATTTTACCATTGTCATTCAGCCCTAATTTATATATTGAATATCAGTGAAAGTCCAGGTGAAATCAAAATTTACAATGTTTATTTTGCTGCTGTACATTGTTAGACTTAAAAAACAACTCTGTGCAAGTTAATCCACTGATTAAAACACTTTGTTTTGGTCACCTTGAATTAAAAATCTGACCATTTTCTTCCGCTCTGGAATGGCAGTCCATCTCTGATGATGTCAGTTTGACAGCTTGTGTAAAATATGTTTAGCCACGCCCCTCAAACCGTTAGTTTGCTGCCAGTGAAAGATGAGAGGAGCTTAAAAACAAAACCCCACCCCCTTATTCAATATTTTGTTTCATTTGGAAACACATCATCATACTGAAATAAAAGTCTCCATAAACTTTGGTTCACGTTTACTCCAGTCTCCCATGTCATGAGATGATCCTTCAGAAATCATATGCTGAATTCCTGTGTTAAGTTGTAATGTATTGTGCCCTGCAGTGCCACAGGTTTCACCACACGATCTGATATCGGTCCTGCTCGTGATGCCAACGACCCAGTTGATGACCGCCACGCACCTCCTGGGAAGAGGACGGTGGGTGATCAGATGAAGAAAAGCCAGGACGATGATGACGAGGATCTCAACGACACCAATTATGATGAAGTATGAGTTCTTGCAGGAGGAGTCATTTTGAATAGATGTGCCAAAATGCTGCAGAATATTATTTATCTGCCCCTCTGTATCCTTTAGTTTAACGGCTATGCAGGCAGTCTGTTCTCCAGCGGGCCGTATGAGAAAGATGACGAGGAGGCCGACGCTATTTATGCCGCACTGGATAAAAGGATGGATGAGAGACGCAAAGAAAGACGGTGAGCACAACCTTTTTTTCTTTTTTTTCTTCTACACTTGTTGTTTATGTAGATTATTTTGGTTAATTTGACTAATTTTTCTGCAGGGAGCTGCGAGAGAAAGAGGAGATTGAGAAGTATCGTATGGAGCGGCCTAAAATTCAGCAACAGTTCTCAGACCTGAAGGTTTGTATGACCTTTGTATGGCCTTTTAAAAAAAAGTCGAAGAAATACAAGATTCATCGGAATAGTCCAAAATTAGTGTGAAGACAAAAAAAAGGGTCAGACTTTGCAACAAGTTTCCATCAGTAAACGTTAATAATATGTTTAGTAACATGAAGAATGAACAAAACGTGTACAGCGTTTATTAATTGTAGTTAATGCTACTTTGCACTTTATTGTCAGACAAGTCTGAAATTTTTCTTGCGAAACAGTATCGATATAACAGTCAATATTACACTTCCACCAAAAACACTAACAAAACATTCACAACACTTCAATCACAGTGTGATATAAAATTAAAAAAAACATAAAAAAAAAAAAAATATATATTTTTTTAAGTGTCTTATTTAGTTCCAATATTTCCTTATGAACAAAGGTGGAGTTTTTTTTTTTTTTTGACTTTGTTTAATCAGGGAACTATATACCTCCTATTTGATAGTAATAATTCAAACTCATTATACAAAACATGATAAGGGTCAGAGATTATACTTTTAGCTAATCTTATCAAGTTATTATGGTAAGCTGAGTCACATAGATTTTCTAATAGCTGTAGCAGATTTTTAATTGATTAGACAACCTTGTTTTCAGCAATTACAGACGTCTATACAAGATACATTTACTAATTTAACATACCATAACATTTCCTTAATGCATTAATAATATCATTAGTTAATGCTCTGTGATTTAACAATAAATGACTATTTTCAATAATTTTCAATTAGCAAAGATGGATAAATATTGTATTATTGTTTATGTATGTATTGTTCATGTCGGAAAACACATTACCTAATAGAACCTTACTGTAAAATGTTGCACTTGCAACCGAAAATCACTAAATGCCAAGACCTACAGTATATTAACATTTGTTTGAACTGTGTCGGAATTTTATGGTGGGTTAACACCTGGCAGGTGTGGTAAAAGTGGGATCTCTCTGTTAGTTCTGGTTGTATAAACAAGCGAGAACATTGATTTATAAACCTTGGTGCACACTAAACAATTTTTTATTTAATGCATTTTATTTCATAGATCCAAATTGTGAAATAGCACGACTGTTTTCAGCTTCAAATCAGCTGATTAGACTAATTTCTGAAGGGTTTGTACGGGTGCAGGACATCCATGAAAATGCTTGATTTTTTTTTTTATAATCGTTTCAAGGTTTGAAAAGTGCTTAGATTTTGGATGAAGTTCTTGAAACTGCTTGAAAATGTAATTGTAAAATGTGTTGCTTTAAAGGGGTGGTCCACTACGATATCATATTTTAAACTTTAGTTCATGTGTAATGTAGCTGTGTGAACATAAACAACATCTCTGAATGTAATATGCTCAAAGTTCAATGCAAAGGGAGACATTGGCTTTTACAGAGTTAGCTTAGCAAAGCCTACAGCGAATGAAGTTTGGGGACTACAAAATAATACATCCGGTCTAGTGAGATCACATGCGCGTCAGGTTACATGCATTCACCACATGCATACAACGGGGCGTGGCCAGAGGCGCTGTAATGTAGCAGAGAAAGCTAAAATGTATTTGGGCTTCCAACGGACACGACACAAAGAGAGAAGTGCTTACAGTTTAATTTTAATTATGTTCCAGAGAATTATAAAAAAATATATAGCTAGCATTTGACAAAGGAGAGCTTTCAGAATCTCTCTGTTCAGTGCTGGATTCTGCTAAAAACTCTTCCAACTGGCGAAGCTGTGGATTGTGAGCCACAACCTGTAAGTATTTTTATTTGTTAAAATTGATCAATTACATGCACAGTTTCTAGCTTTAATAGTATGTTGTAGCAAGGACGTGAACAAGGATGTAAACAATGGGAAATGCTGTTTGGCACCGCTAACAATTAAGCTACAAATTCATATTTATCCGTCAAACCGTTGTAAACACCCAAAATCTTCAGCAGCGCATGCAGTGTCTCTCTTTGCAGCCGCTTTCAGTGTCTCTCTGCCTTCGCTTTCCCTGCATTATACATCTCAAATAACAAACTCGCAAAGGTATGTGAACGTTTTATATTACATACACTTGCTTATTCCTAATATATGTGAAAGACACTTGTCAGATTTAAATTTAGAAGGCAGGCGTGAGGTTCAGCTGTGTCCTCTCCATTTTCTGTCTGATACAGGCAAAAACTGATACGGCTAACAGCTACTGTTTACACAGCGCAAAAGCGTGTGCTTGTAGGGGCGTCACATGGAGCCAATCCATGAATCACAGCACATTATGTTAGCTGACCAATCAGAGCCTCTTGATAGCGGGCCTTTCGGAGGAACTAGGAAATATGACAGTGGTTTTCATGTTAGATGAGTAGCTGTGTATATAATCAAAGTAAGATATATGAAAAATAATGTGATTTTCTACAAATGAAGCATGAGCACACATTGCTTTGCGTCTTATAAACACAACCAAGCCTTAAAAATACACTGTGGACCACCCCTTTAATAATAATTTCTTACTAAATAGGTAACAATAGTTAAATATTTTAAAAAAATAGATCTTAAAAAGGAAAGTAATTGAAAGTATTTCAACTTTGGGCTTGGGGAAAACATGCCATCAAAAGTTGTCTTTGGAATACTATAACAAATAGCATCGGATATAATGTAATGAAGTATGTGTATGTAGGTAAACATGTAAAATGTTTGAAAATGGCTTTAGATAAGGTGCAAGAACCATAGAAGAATCATCTGACCTGAACTCTGGAGTATCGATGCAATATTACAGATTTAGTTTTATCAAACACATGCAGTCTTTTTGAGAATTGGAATAAAGGTAACCTTATCAATATTTGAACAGTAATGTAGATGTTAATAAGCATGTTGCGTTATTTCTGTTTTCCAGAGGAAACTGTCTGAGGTCACAGAGGATGAGTGGTTGAGTATTCCTGAGGTGGGAGATGCCAGGAACAAACGTCAGAGAAATCCGCGCCACGAGAAGCTCACGCCTGTCCCAGACAGCTTCTTTGCCAAGCACCTCCAGACTGGAGAAAACCACACCTCTGTTGACCCACTGCAAGGGGTGAGTAGCAACCTGCATCACTGTCGCTGAGAAAGTGTCCTGAGTAAAGAAGATTCATATCCACGTACTGTATTCACACTTCTGAAATGCTTTGGAAAAAGATGTAACGGCCTCACCCGTTATCACAGGTCATGGGATTTTTTTTTAATGACATGGAATTTAAAAATTTCTATTCCTGATATTGGAAGTCAGGGATTTTTGTATTTTATTTTTGTCCAAGTCATGGAATATCAGGGATTTTTTTTTTCCGTCATTTTAAATTGTACTTTAATTTAACAATGTATTTTTTAAAATCACATTGTTTTGTTTTGCCTATTGTTACGGTTGGGCATTTATTTTTAGGATTAGTGCATAGGGATGTAATGCAATTGTTGTTAGTATTGCATAGGGATTGTAATTGTAGCGCATAGGAATGTAATGCAATCCTCCAATTGTAATGCAGTGAATGACAGCTCAAGGTATTGCACACCACACTAAGGTTGGACCAGAATATTTGGTTATTCAAATGTTCGTTTGGTGGGTTGGAATTTGAATTTAAAAATATGAGATTTTAATTGTCTTTTTTCCCAAATAGCTGGCATCCCCCGTGAAATGATTTTAATTTGTGCTTGAATATGAATCACCCATGTGGGGTTGTCAAAAATATCGAGTCCGGTACCAATTGGTACTGAGATTCTGAAAACATCCATTTCATCCAATGGTGAACTGATGTCCGTCACATCCAATCACAATCATTTCTATTGAGCATGTGAACACAATGGCCAATCAGGAGTCTTGACAGCACACAAATGTTAGCAGGAAATGGACGTTTTTAAAAGTTTAGTAGCGATTTGTACCGAACTCTATACTTTTGACAACCCTTCACCCATGAGTAGGGCCAGACAGAATCTGTGGGCATCTGCGGATTTATGCAGAATAATTTCAGAAACAGAGACAAACATTTTGACCTCCAAACATTTTGATTGATTTGGCCTATGCCATGAGTGAATGTTATAATTCAGCGAATCCCCTGCTGTGTGGAAGCACCACTTGCATGGTGAAAACGATAAACTGGCATTTGTAACCAAACATCTTCTTTTGCATTCCGGCCACATCAACTCTGTCAGAGCGCATGTTCTCAAAAACTTAAAAGAGATCCATGGCTTTATTAGAGATGAGAAGGATATGTTTGTACTGTCTTGGCTTAACAAGATCTGTGAAAGACCTTCAGCAATTAAAATAAAATTACAAGTTAGTTGACTATCAAAATAGTTTTTTTGATTTTGCATTAAATTCATTCATTCATTTTCATTTCGGCTTAGTCCCTTTATTAATCTGGGGTCACCACAGAGGAATGAACCGTCATCTTATGCAGCATATGTTTTACGCAGCGGATGCTCTTCCAGCTGCAACCCATCACTGGGAAACATCCACACACACACCCATTCACACACATACACTACAGACAATTTAGCTTACCCAATTCACCTATACCGCATGTCTTTAGACTTGTGGGGGAAACCGGAGCACCCGGAGGAAACCCACGCCAACACGGGGAGAACATGCAAACTCCACACAGGAATGCCAACTGACCCAGCCGAGGCTTGAACCAGAGACCTTCTTGCTGTGAGGCGATCGTGCTACCCACTGCGCCACCGTGAAGCCCCTGCATTAAATTTGAGAATCAAAAAATCCTGCAGGGACTGTTCAACACAACATCTGCATGTTTGTTCAGTGCTTTATAGATGGAATTTCATCTTTTTGCACAGGGAAAAGTCAGGGATATTCACATTTGGCTTGGAGTGGGAACCCTGGCTTTAAATACACACACTTCAATGCATTTATGGTTGTGATTATCCAACAAGCATTTGAGTTTCATTGCATTTCCTTTTTTAGCAATTTGGCGGTCTAAACTCACCCTTCCCAGGGGGCTTGAACACACCCTACCCAGGTGGCATGACCCCTGATGCTGGAGAACTGGACATGAGGAAGATCGGACAGGCCAGAAACACTCTGATGGACATGAGGCTCAGTCAGGTGTAGCAACATATCATTTTAATTGCAGATTAGTTTGAAGAAAGCCAAGCATTTTTAATTGACTTTGCTGCCTTCTCCAGGTGTCTGACTCTGTGAGTGGACAGACAGTTGTTGACCCTAAAGGTTACCTCACCGATCTCAACTCCATGATCCCCACATATGGAGGAGATATCAGGTATGGTGTGCTTTAGATTCCATACGCATGCTTTTTTTTTTTTTTTTCATCTGCTAATGCCATCCTCTGTGTGTGCGTTTGCAGTGATATTAAGAAGGCCCGTTTGCTCTTAAAATCAGTGAGAGAAACAAACCCGCACCACCCACCCGCTTGGATTGCTTCCGCCCGTCTGGAAGAGGTGACCGGAAAACTGCAGGTGGCCAGAAACCTGATCATGAAAGGCACTGAGATGTGTCCCAAGGTGAGATGGGAAAACAGGGAGGAAGTGATGTTTAACAGTAGGACCGCCATGGGGTAAATTTTACCCATCACTGTTTCTCAAATGGACATAGCAGACCTAAATGAAACATTTAAAGGGTTTTAAACACAGTTATGTGGCAACAGTCAGTGAATATAACCAGCTTCTAACGGTAAAAAATATATAATTTTTTTTTTATAATCACATTTGATAAAAACAGTCTGCAGAAACACTTTGATTGACATTCTCCCTTTGTAAGTGTCTTAGTAGGTGGCAAGCCCCACCCATTAGTGGCGATCTCTCCCTATTAGCATAGGACATTAGTCTTGTTTTTGAATCTGTAACTCCACATACAAACTCTAGGGACACTCTTATTTTACATCTTGTAAACATGGGCATAATAGGTCCTCTTTAAGCCTCCCTGTCATTGACTTTTACTACAATTGTCTCATTTACAATTCCCAGATGTTAAACATTGTCTATTTAAAACCAGATAAAAAAATGTGGCATTTCTGCCTATAAGTGCTAGCGTGGATCAAATGTAGCCTCTATATAACACCTGAATTTATACGCTGCTTATGTTTTTACTCACTGAATTAGTGCTTATTATAAATAAATGTATTAATAAAGTCACAGTGAGTAAAATGAGACGATTTGTAGTGGTATTAGAAGTTTAATATGTCATGAATGATGGGGAGTCTTATAAGGAAAAAAAGTACATCATATGCAGTGTGGTCAATTATTATTGTTCATTATTGTCTATAGGCTTTTTTAGTCATTTAAATGACATCTTAATATATGATCAACGACATTGCATTGCAATATTACATCACCCAAATATGTATTTACTTCTAAATCTTGTTATCAGTGCAGACTTTAGGTTATAGCCTTAATAATGACTTAGTCATTTCATGACTCCACAAAAAACAACATTTTGCGATATATTATGCCACTGTAAATAAGAATTGTTATCACAGTGGCATAATACTGTGAAATATGTTTTTTTTGTCCATTTCTAAACAGAATTTGTGCGTGTGCAAAATGTAGGTATACAACAACCTTTCTGCTGTTTTAAAAAAGGTATTGATAGTGTTTAGTTTTTGATTCTTTGATTTCTATTATATGGACAAAAACACTCTATGCTCTACAGGAGATAGAAAATAACACAAATTTAGAAGAAAGTAACAGAATTTTCATTTTTGGTTAAAGCAATCCTTTAATCATTGTGTTTTGTTCAAATTGACTACCATTTTGTCATGTTTGTGGCTGTTTTTGCCCCAACTTTTGACGTCCATTATAATGACATTTTTTGATTGGAAAAGCATGACTCCATATAATCATGCTTTCTTGATTGTTGTTGGTTTTCCCTGTTGGGAAGAGGTAAAATTAGTCATTTTATTGTTGATAATTAGCTGGAACAGTTAACTCTTTAGATAAAGTTTTTGCCTTTTATTACAAATTATAGTGTGTGTGTGTGTCGGTGTGTGTGTGTGTCGGTGTGCGCATAAATATACTAGCAAGGTAAATGCGCAAAATGTAAATGTTATCGCACTCTTTCTCTCCCTCTCTCACACACACAATACTCCATATAACTATATAAAAGCTTTTTTTTTTTGCACTCCAACTTAAGATCAACAGTTAAAATGACAAATTGTACCTCTTCCCAACAGGGAAAACCACTAACAATCAAGAAAGCATAATTATATGGTGTCATGGCTTTGCAATCAAAGAAATGTTGTTATAATGGATGCCAATGGGGCAAAAGCAGCCACCAACATGATGAAAGGGTAGTACATTTGCCCATAGTGTATTGCTGATTTATCCAATTTTTTTCAAAGCATTTTCCTACAATATTTGTCGAAATAAAATTTGGCACCAAAATCATTCCATTTGCTGAAACACAGAGAAAGTTGTGGCCAAATTAACACTCAAAATCACCTCAGAGTTGATGAAAACATCCCCAAAAGCACACAAGGGATAAAAACAATATAGTGTGCCTCTGTGTGCCCAATAGGGGGCAGTGTGTGTGTGAGTTTGTGATTTATTGATGGTTTACAGCTCTAGGAATCTTGCCAGTGTTGACAGGTTGCCACAGTGATTCTTTTATAACCTGCAAAATCCCACTTCCCCAAATGCTAAATATGGTTCAAGGATAACATGAACCAGACCTAATTCTTTCACCATGACATTTTTATGTAAGCTGTGCCATTGGATTCGTCTGATAGTGCTGACTTTGGCCTGAGAGAGAAATAACTGGAAATATAAACATTCACAGAGCGAAAACCACGTCAGACCTTTTGCTCTCTGTATGTGCATGGCTTCATTAATTGTTGGGAAATTCCTCCATGCTCATTAATCACAGTTAAGAGTTCAACTTCATATTTCAGCAGAAGAGCAGTGACGCACACTGGCTGTCTCAAAGTCAATTGAGCTGCCCATTGAGACAAGATGTTCAGGCATGATCTGTACTTTTTAGTCATCAAACCTGCCAGTTATGAATGAACATGTTGAACTGGTGGGTGATTGAAGTGGTGCTATTAAATAGTTTATGCATTTATAAATTGTAATAATATTCTGTTGTATTTATTAATAAAAACTGCCTTCCATATGTTGGTGGGCTGCCCCTTCTACCATGCTCCTGGTATCACATGAGCTGCATAAACAAAATGCATGCATGTGCATTTCAAGAGTTCACACTTAGCTGATGATTGGTTATAAAGCTTGTTTGGCATGCTGTCCTGGGAGAGAGCCCTGAGCTCATAGATCCTCGAGCCCGGGGCTCCCTCCCATTTGTAAGGCGAGAGGGGAGTTTGAGCTCAGGTAGATCTCAAGAACTCCCCTGTTGATAGTGATTGCTCTTGAGATGACTACTTACTAGGAGGATGTCTATGATGCCTATTTGGATTAGTCAATTAACTTAAGTTGCATGTTTTTGGACGGTGGGAGGAAACCGGGAAACATTCTTGCTGTGAGGCAACAGTGCTAACCACTGGGCCACCGTGCCACCCATCTAGGGAAGGGGGGATACTTCAAAACGAAGATGGCTGTGATATGGAACTTAGGGTATTTATAGTGGCTTAGGAATCGTCTGATTGGTGAATCATGAATTGGATAATGCGGGACCAGCCGCAGCAATTATAAGCACGTGATCTTCTCGAAAGTAGTTTATAAATAAACTTCACATAGTGGTTTCAATTTGGGATGCACCGAATCTTCGGCTGCTGAAAATGGCATGAAATAGAAAAATGGGCAAAAAAATGAGCCAAAAGAAGCTATTTTGTGCCGCACTGGCCAGCAGTGCTGGTTTAATTTTCACTTAAAGGGATAGTTCACCCAAAAATGAAAATTTGCTCACTCTCTTTATATTTCCTCAAGTGGTTGTACACCTTTTAGGGTTGTCAAATGAATCAAGTTCGAGTATTAAGTGTATTAAGTTTCCCGCTAACATAATCGATGTTAAGCGTGTTCTTAAACATCGCTGATTGGCCATCGTATTCATGCTCAACAGAAATGACTGTGATTGGCTGTGAAGGTCAGCAGTTCACCACTCTTCACTGCTGTTCACCAAGTGCAAACAGATTCATGGAGACTGGAGCATTTGAAAGCCTTGTCTATCAGCTGATCTGTCTATGTGCTGACATATGAGCGATCCGCTGATGGATCAACTGATCTATGCTGCTTTCAAACGGTTTAGTGTCCATGTATTTGTGTTTACACCTGGTGAACATCGCTAAAGAGTGGTAAACCGATGACCTTCAGAGCCAATCATTTCGGTTGAGCACATGAACACAACGTCTAATCAGCAGTGTTTAAGAACGTGCTCAACAACACTCAAATGAACATGAAAGTTCAATACCGATTGGTGCCAAACTCAATACTTTTGACAACCCTAAAACGTTCTTTTAAATATTAAAAAATATATTCTTGAAGAAAACTGAAAACTATTGACTTTCATTGTAGGAAAAATAAATACTATGGAAGCCAGTGATTACAGGCTTCCAAGATTTGTTTAAGTAATCGTATTCAACAGAAGAAATAAACTCATGATGTTTTGAATTAAATAAATTCTTGGTAAATGATTTATTTTTGGGTGAGGTGTCCCTTTAAAAACACATTTTAAAGTTTCAGTCTGAGGTTAAACTTTGCATTGACCTCACAATGTTACAAACCGTATTGTCTGGTCAACTAAAATCCCAACTAAACTTTACCGATCCTGCGATGTGACTAGCAAAGCGTACTCTCACATTGCGATATCGATTCTAAAATGATATATTGAACAGCCCTAATGGACCCTTTTCACATTTCCGGTTTTCTCAGTAGCGGACGTTGTCAAAGTTGGGTTAACTTAGAGCGCAGTGAATGGGAGAGTACAACGAATCATTTTTTTACAGTCCAATTTGCTAAAATAATTAAAGGGAAAAACTCCACGATGGTGTTATCAAGACTTTCAGACAAAGCCAAACAAATTGTGTTAGGCTGAAGAGAGAATGACATCAAATTTACTGTCCTGCCCCATAGACGCTGCATTAGAAACACCTCGCTCAAGCAGTAATTAGTTTTTTGTAATTTCCTGCAAGGATGATATAATGCATACCTAAATACATATTAATGTACACAAGTTTTTTTTATTTAAATATTACAAACTTTCAAGGATTTAAGATTATTAAACAGTCATGTGAAAAGGGTCCATGTAGAGTGTTTTATGTGTTTGTATCATCTTCATAGTGTGAGGGCATGTGTGTATAATCTGTGTTGTGTTTTGTCTGTTCAGAGTGAGGATGTTTGGCTAGAAGCTGCGCGTCTGCAGCCTGGAGACACAGCGAAGGCAGTAGTTGCCCAGGCGGTGCGTCACCTCCCTCAGTCTGTGCGCATCTACATCAGAGCCGCTGAGCTGGAGACAGACATCAGGGCCAAGAAAAGAGTGCTCAGGAAAGGTCTGTCTCTCTCTCTTTGCATTTCTTTTCAGTTTTCTCTTTCACTGGCTTTTTTTTTTTTTTAGGTGCATACCTGTGTGACAGAGACGGATGAATTGTTAGTTATGTAGGATCCTTTATCAGTCTCAGCTTGTTAAACTGTCCTGAATCTCCGCCTTTATAATAAAGGATTTCTAAATAGTCTGGTGCTGCTACTTAATCAAAGTATCGCCGATGATTAGCTGGTTAACTCAGTATAATAATGTGATGTAATTAGGATGTTTTTAAAAACCTTGTTGCTCTGCCATTTTAGTATTGGTTGATTATTCATGAGGGGATTTGCATAAACTGTTGGCATGGCAGTGTGGGTTCATAATTCACACACACGAGGTGACCATACTGATTTCTGATTACTGATTTCCATTTTCTGTAAAAAGAACCTGTATGTGTAGCATGCATTCATGGCTGATATCAATAGCGGTTTTAGAGAGGCTCTGAAAGCATTGAATGTCTTTCTCTGTCCATGTTTTTGGCTCAGAATATCATGTGAATTCTCCAGAGGCCTCGTGTACAAAGACTTGCATTGAATTCTTACAAAACATTGCATACGGACAAAGCTGTACACACACAAAAAAAATCAGATGTATGAAGTCAAAAATCTCCGTATGCTGGATCTCGCACACATTCTCTTTGTACATCCCACTTAACGTAAAAATTGAAGCACACAAGCATAAAACCCCACCCTGTCTCCCCCCTCGAATAAATATATTTCAATGTGTTACTAAAATTAAAAACATGTAGAATCACATGTACATCAGTATTCACAGCCTTTGCTCAATACTCTGTTGATGCACCTTTGGCAGCAATTACAGCCTCAGGTCTTTTTGAATATGATGCCACAAGCTTGGCACACCTGTCTTTGGGAATTTTTGCCCATTCCTCTTTGCAGTACCTCTCAAGCTCTATTGGGTTGGATGGGAAGCGACAGTGTACAGCCATTTTCAGATCTCTCCAGAGATTGTTTGCAACATCATTTCATTGCCTTTAAGAGTCGCCAATGGACAAAAACACGAAATGTGCATACGCCAGTCATGGAGGAACCATAGGGAGGAACGCACATTCATTTTGCTGTTAATATATACAATGGTGTGCATGAAAAGCTGGCGTATATACAAATTTTGTGTGTACACAGCGTGGATATATGAGGCCCCAAGTCATAAAATCATGTCCTATATCATTACGTACAAAGATTTTCACATCAACTCAGTCATAACCAGTGCGTGTACAAATGATCTTCTGGTTATCACCGTATATTCCCACCTTAAGGGTTAGGGTTGGGCTAAGTTTACAGCTGGATTCTGGATTGGCTGATGATGAGCATTCTAAGGCAGGAGAAAGTGAGTAGTTATTTCAATGAGGACGCTTCAAAAATAATAAAAGGCACTTTGTGAGGGTTTTTTTCCCCCCAAAGTTTGCATTCCTGTAAGTATTAACAATGTCCTTTTGGATTTTGGTTCTAAACAAACTTTTCCAATTATTTTACATAAGGCCTATCTAGTCTAATTCCAGAGATATTGGGGTTTATATATGGCTTCATGAGTAGTTTGTAAAATTGTACACATTTTCAAAACCGTATGTGGGTCAATATTCATGTAGATGATACTGTTTTCTATTAAAGAAGAGGAATAGGTTAAAATTAGGGATTTATCTTGTTTCCTTTTACTAACTGATAACATCATCTTTTTTTTCTCAACTCTGTGTGGCTGTAACTCAAATGTTTGTATATTTATTTTCTCCAGCTCTGGAGAATGTGTCGAAGTCAGTGCGTTTGTGGAAGACGGCTGTTGAGCTAGAGGAACCAGAGGATGCAAGGATCATGTTGAGCAGAGCCGTCGAGTGCTGTCCTACCAGCGTGGAGGTACACAAACAGAGCCTTAATCAGCCATCAGCCTCTCTATGAGCCATCGATCAGTCTGATCTCACAGTTCTGTCATTGTGTCCTGTAGCTCTGGCTGGCTCTGGCACGGTTAGAGACCTATGAGAATGCCCGTCGCGTCCTGAACAAAGCCCGTGAAAACATTCCCACCGATCGGCATATCTGGATCACCGCTGCCAAGCTGGAGGAGGCCAACGGCAACACACAGATGGTGGAGAAGATCATTGACAGAGCCATCACCTCGCTGAGGGCCAACGGCGTGGAGATCAACCGCGAACAGTGGATTCAGGTCAGATATGATGGAATTTAAGGAGTAGTTCACTTCAGAAATTTAAATGTGCCCCTAATTTGTTCACCTATCTGACATGTAGAGCTATTTCTTTCTCACTAGACCATTAAAGGTAATAAGGGATACATTAAGAGTCAAAAAACACATATAGACAACATACAATTAATACCTGTGGCTCCTGACTATACATTGAGAAATTCCATAGAACAAATAATTTTAGTTACTTGAAATAAATGCTAACTAAAAAATGCTTACTTATTTGAGCTAGTTAACAATAAATGTTTTTTATTTTCATATAATGTAACACAAAGCTAAAATAATTATAAATCTTTTGCAATTATAACTCCAAAAAATCTAAATAGACATTTTTAATATAATTTATTCTCTAATTTTTTATATATAAATGGATTAATGGTTTGTTTATTAATGTTTATTCATTTATCATGCAGCTTTTTTTTTTTGGCATTGCTGGAATTTATTCGGTAAACGTGTTTCCGTCGTAACTTATTCACAATTTGTCTTAGATAAATAGTTTATCCTGTTCAGTTGCACGTGTACATTTTTATTAATATTTTTTAAAAATGATGCACCACTTCTCGTTTCCATCAAACATTTTGATTCCAAATGCACATAAAATAGGTGGATTGGAAAAAAAGCTATTGTAAAACTGGAAAAACCCAAGATAATTTTTTTAAAACTTTGATTGCATTTGACCAAAATAGGAAGTCATATACTCCCAGGGACAACTTAAGGGTGAGTATATCATGGGATAATTAAATTTTTGGGGTGAGCTAACCCTTTAAAGGCATGTTGACTTAAGGGGAAAAATGCTTTAGGCAATTGTCACCCCCCACCCCATTTTTGAGTTATCACTTTTTGCATTCACAGCTACAAGGATAGCTAAAATCAAATGATTTTACTAATAGATTTACCAACCTGTACCATCTTTCTAAAGCTTTCCATTTTGCCTTGTATTTTGACTCAAAATCTGAAAAATTTACAATGAATAGTTCAATCTTATTTTACAACAGTGATTACACAAACATTCAGGAAAAAAAAAATAAAAAAATTCACATGTACATAATCTCAAAATGTAATTCAATACAATCAAATAAACTCAATTAATCTGACGAGATCCATGGACGTGGCTCTACATGCCTTCTACCAGGTGATCAAAACCTCCGTTTATATTCAGGGGGGCTTCAATTTATATGTGAGAACAGCTGTTTCATGGCTGCAGTATCGGGACGCGTTTATTTTATAGTGATGTCTGTTGTGTGACGATGTCTCTCAGGATGCAGAGGAGTGTGATAAGGCCGGCAGCGTGGTCACATGTCAGGCTGTGATCAGAGCTGTGATTGGCATCGGCATTGAAGAAGAGGACTGCAAACACACATGGATGGAGGACGCGGACAGTGTAAACATCCTCGCACCTTTACGCAAACGCACGCTGTTTTCATTAACCACCACATGCTTGTTTATCACATACATCTCTGATCATATTTGACGATGTTAGATGTTCTGTTTGAGCGGTAGTTTGGTTGTTATTACTGTCGTAGATGATCCTGATTTGTGGTTGTGTGTTGTAGTGCGTTTCTCATGGTGCTCTGGAGTGTGCGCGTGCCATCTACGCTCACGCACTCCAGGTCTTTCCCAGCAAGAAGAGCGTCTGGCTGAGGGCAGCTTATTTTGAGAAGAACAATGGGACACGGTGAGAAATACCTTCACAGTCTGATGGCATATCTCAAGTCGTTCTTGTAGTACTTGCACTTGAACACTTGTCTACTTTCATGATGTATTTAAGTGGCCATAGATTTAATCTGGGCAAGTTTATTACTTTAACTTGATGCCAGAGTTACTGAAGTTTAACCAGATTTGCTTGCTTTTTATCCCATCAATATTTTATTGATTTGCTGTCTCACACACATATATTTTTAAGTAATTCTGGCCATGATTTTGCTTGAATATTTTAATATTTTTTACTCTCTCAAAATACACTTTAAAAAATGCTGGGTTCTCCACAATTCCTTCATGCTGTCCCATCACAAATTCAAAGTTAACGTAATTGTTTTTACGAAATTAAGTGGTTTGAACATAAAACAATTGAGTTGACCCTCAAAAAAACTTTAAAACTTGTTTCAACATATCTTTAAAAAAATAGCTTGAACAATAAGCAAAGGTTTTTATCTTTTGAGTGTATGTGGCAATATTTGCAACATTTCATTACAGTGTGTTTTGCACACACATAAAAATAATTATTTGTTTCTTTTTTTGACCTCAGGATCTGTTGTGTATAATTTATTTAAACGGATCATTGAGAGAAATAAAGGAGAGAAAAACCAGAGAAATTCACGTGTAAAGCCTACACTGTAAGAGAATGCTGGGTTCCACACTATTCCTTCATGCTGTCCCAATACAAATCAATTCATTTAACTTAGTCAATTCTTTACAAATTTAAGTGGATTCAGCATAAAATATTTAGGTTGCCCAAAAACAGCCTAAAGGTTATTGCACACTGAATTTTAAATTTCCGTTCATAATTTTCGCACGTAAAAAAAATAAATAAATTCATCCTCGCGTTGTGTGAATCGTACTGACACACTGCCTCCGAAACTTTCATCTCTCTTTTTTTCTGGTTTTCTCATCCGGCAAAGCACAATGAGAGGAGTTTTGACAGTTCAGAGCCACCGTACAAGCGAAATGCAAAATGCCGTCACCTGAGCCACAGATAACTTTATGACAAACACAGTCAACCCAGCCGCCATCTGTTATAATGTCTGTAGGTGCTGCTATTCTCTACTCCGGATTTGTTTACGTACGTAAGCGTGAACCATCACAAGCGATGTATCAAAATTCCACTGATTTCCTGAAATGAACTTTGCATTTGGGGATAATCCAGCGCAGCTCTTTGAGGAGAAGAGCTCCTCTTCCTCTCTATGTAGGCTAGTATTGGAACACAATAAGTAGCCTATTCCACTTTCTTTGGAGAAGAGAGAGGAGACCAATGTATCACTGCTTAAATTTTGTGTTTTTCAGAATGGATTAATTAATACGCATCGGACTCCCTGTGCAGGGTTTGTGTACGTGACAAATCTTTCGCATATGAATACAAAAAAAACGCAATTCAAACCTTTCAGACTTCAGTGTGCAAAGACCTTAAGAATTGTGTTGTTTTATTGTGTTGACCATAAGAATTGTGCAGAAGTTATTTTTGAGCATAGTGCGTCATACTTATATTTCATCACATTATACATGAAAGACTACATGCTCAAAATAAACAACTTTGTGGATAAATCTCTGCAACATTAGCTAAATCATTAGCGTTATAAAAATCATGTCTACATGTATATCAAATATGATGTATTTATGTAGAAACTTTGTAGCAAATTAAAATGATTTCATTAATGAGTTTTCATTATAAACCTACCAAATAAACTGTTTAAATGGTATCTTTCTGAAGACCGATTTTTGGGTGATTTAGAGCAATACGTTACATTTAAATGCATTTTATTGAACTTATCTGATATACTATTTTGAAAATATAATTCATTTACATTCATATAAATAACGAGTCTGTCAAATTTCTGTAAATAATATAAGTAAAACTAAGATGTCAAGTAGCTTGAAGTAATAACAAGACTTTTCTGGCATATTTTTGTACAGACTAAAGAAAAAAAGATTAATTATATATATAAAATATATATAAACGGATATTTATATAAAGCATATACATAAGTTTATTGATGAGCTAGCGTAGTTAAAATGGCTGAATACGTATTGCTGTAATTTCACATGCTGCATCTAAGGCTTCCTGAAATCTGCAACAATTTTTGCAGCATTTGCTTTTTAATTTACTACTTAAAGAACCCCTATTTTGCATTATAAAAGGTCATATTATGGTTTTGGGGGTCTCCAACAGGCTGATATGCATGCAAGATCAAAAAACACTTTCATTGTCTTATAATATGCATTTATTTTTACCTAATTATCACAACGGCGCCCATATGATTCGTTTAGCGATTTAATTTGTTCCCAAACCCGTCCGTAGCGCGATGCTAATCTGCGCTGATTTTTTCTGATGACCCAGTTTGTTGTGATTGGTCGATTGGGTTCAGCGTGAGACAGAGAGAAAGCCCAGCACGGCTTATCAACAAGTAGTCGGAGTGCAGAGTGTATGTGTGAGCCCAATGCAGGAGTGCATTAAAGCAATGCGGTTTAACACCAGCATATTGCTCTCTTCTTAACCATTAGTAAAAACAGTGACACACATTCAGTATTAATCCACAGAGTGGCAAAAGCTGAACTATTTTGAAACTTGACCGCTGCACGTGTGTAGGAACAGCTGACGGGGGCCATAGCAAGGACAAATGGCAGCAGATCGCGAGCTCACAAACGCATTTAAATCTGTAAACAAAGCGGCACGGGTTACGTTTTCAACATGGGTTTTTAGACACGATATTAGAATACAAAGAGTTAGCCAGATACAGTACAAGCGGTTACAAGTAACAAGGAGGCAACCATTTTAATCACAATTACACTTGTGAAATGGAGGAAGAAACTGATCCATGAGCTGTGTATTGTAAAGTTCCTGTCAAGCTCTGACAAAGTCCCATACATTAATAGTATTTTCTGATCCTTTTCTGGCCGACAAATCCCCCGTTGTAATTGTGTAGATTGCTGAAGCACTCGTCAGAAAAATCACGGGAACACAGCACAAGGCTGGGGCTATAATGCTGAGGTATTTTCACAAAAATAAACTTCAACCACTGACTGACTGGGTAGGGAAAATAACTTTCCCTCACACTTCAGAGCACAGCATCTTCGCGACATGATTTAACCGTGATCTGCTACAGTGTTTGTGGGCTGGGCCGGGGGTTTCAATTTTCCCAGGGGCTTGAGTTCCGTATTGACGTCACACTGGCATGGCTAAAGACTCGTTACAGCGGCGATTCATTCGAACCACTATGAGTCTATAGATGAATCAATAGTTTTAAATGCACTTTCAAATTTAAAGGTGCTGTATGCAAGTTTAACACCCAGTGTTTGAACTAGGTATTACATTCCTGGATCAAAACAAACGCAAGCGCAGGTTGACAGATTGAGGAGCAAGTCTGACTTAAATTGTGTTCTAAATAAAAGCAGCGGCACACGATAGAGGGAATATTTTCCTAAATTAAAAGGAGTTTTTGTTGTAACCAACATCTCGAATTGATATATTAGAAACGGCTTCTATTTCTTGCAGCTGAACAACAATAAACTATGATCAGCTCAGGTACACCCTTATGTGCTTTATTCTGTGTTAAATGCTAACAATGTTAGTCTGAATGCCATTTTACATGACATTTATTGTCATATACTGAAAGCAGCAGCAGATAGTTCACCTCAGATCTGGAAAATAAAATAAACCGTTTGAAATTGAACGTTAGAACTGTGAAATAATGCAAACCAACACAAGATTCAGCATGTACATTTAATAATGTTAAAGAGGTTTAATATGTAACGTTATTCATTATTTTATAACCCTTACCATTTCGTGAGTGAGTGCATATTCTGTGCTTCTGAATGGCTGTATTTACATTTCTGTCATGGTTCGTCAGACAAATTGCTTATCACTGCAAATCTCATCACGTAGCGCGTTGTTAGTACACAGGGTTACAATGTAACCTGCTCACCTAATGTTTACGCTCGTAATATTTATATCATTTGCTAATTAATAACCACCTCATGTGGAACTCTGAATCTGCATCTCATTTCAGAGACTGCTTCTGTCCACCGGAGGTCGCATTTCGGTCACGAGCGCATGCTTTGAGAGCTTTTCTGACTGAATGAATGAAATACGCTGTTTTCCAACAAGGCAACCCGGGGTGCTGAAATATAATTGGCTAAAGTGGCATTGGGCAGGTTAAAAGAACCAAAACAAAGACAGCCGTTCTGGCACGGAAAACATTTTCAAAGCAGAATATCTGACTTCAGTATTGTTTTTCAGATAAGCAGGAATGTTCACTCAGTATGTTTCTGAAATATCTGCAAACGTATTATGGTATTTTTGTGCTTTAAAAGAGTCAAAAACTTACATACAGCACCTTTAAGCCTATTTGGATATTTCACTTCATTTAGAGCTGTTACACACTGCATGGAAAGTCATTTTCAAAAACCCATAATAGGGGCTCTTTAATGTTATTTATTGAGTAGTCCTTACCTAAACATGTAATAAAACGCATATCCTCATCACTACATCGATAAAATGGGTAGGGCTGGGCGATTAATCATGCACATTTTTTTGTCAGTAAAGCCGGTTCTAGTAAACCTCCACATATGCTTTCAGATGGAGCAGCATTTACTACAAAGAGTCGCAATTCACTGCAATATCGCATTCAAAATCGAGAAATGCTTAATCAGACGATAATGAAATCAATAAATTCTTTCTTTGATAGTGACAGCTGTTTGTGTAGGTTCTTAATGACCTATAGCTTGATGTAATAAATGTGAAAATACCACATACAATAATGTTTTTACTTCAAACTCGCATCATAACCTCAGTCGAGTGCTTGAAACAGATTTTTCTATGAGATGATTCAATTTGTGTGCTAATCAGTCACGCTGAATCATTGAAAGCAGATAAATCTTCTATTTATAATGAAACTTTATGAGGATTGCCAGGGTTTCTTCTTCGTGGGTGTTTTTTGTTACCACACAAGAGCGCCCTCTAGCCTTCAGAGGAGATTTACTGCTAATCACACAACCGTGCTTCCCTGACAAGGTAGACTTGCAGATTTCGATTAATCACATTTTGTCATTTAATTTCAATTAATCACATTTTTATCTACCAAATTACACGTTTCAGTGCACATCAATGTTTCTCAGCATGGTTAATAATAAAAAAAACTTGGTCTTAAATCCAAATCTGGATGTGTGGGTATTGGGACAGAGCAGAGTCTTCTAGTTGCCTACACAGTGCTGAACAGAATTTAGATCAGCATTCATTGGCTCATTGGCTGAATGTTCGGGGAGACAGAAGACAACAAGGCCTATTTGAGTTTGCCCAGTTGAATTAGTTCTAGATCATTAGTCTGTTCATTGTAGAAGCTTAAGAGGTGCCTTTATACATGTAAACACTGTGTTATATTCTACAAATTATTAGATTTTTTTTAATCTCTCTCTCTTTCTCAGCGAGTCGTTGGAGGCTCTGTTGCAGAGGGCTGTAGCTCACTGTCCTAAGGCTGAGGTGTTGTGGCTGATGGGTGCTAAGTCGAAATGGTTGGCTGGAGACGTTCCTGCAGCCAGAAGTATCTTGGCTCTGGCTTTCCAAGTGAGTGATCAATTGCTTTCTACAGAATCAGAATCAGAATCAAAATGAGCTTTATTCGCCAGGTGTGCACAAACACACAAGAACACAGAATGACGTTTAGGTTAGTGGGAAAAAGAAGAAAAAAGTTAACCATAAAACGTGTCTAAACTGCGCAAGTTGCATGATTTTGATCAATTTAATGCATTTTGATTAATACAATTGTTAATTTGATTAATTAAATTTGAATTCATTCATTTTCTTTTCAGCGTAGTCCCTTTATTAATCACGGGTCACCACAGCGGAATGAACCGCCTAAATTTTTCTTGACAAATGAAGTCTAAAAAATAATTATCCAATTAAATTTGACATTTTCTATCAGTGACAACAAAGTTTATGTATTTTAGCTTCTAAAGTAAATGTATCTTGATATATCTTTAAACTTTGAGCCTGAAAACAAGACAAAACTACTGATGAACATCACTTTTTTGATCTAATAAAGTAATTTTTTGCAGTATATTTAATTTATTTTGGATCATAGGCTTTTAAAGCTTAAACAATTTGTTTTTAAGATGAATTACAAACCAATGAAGATTTGTTGGAAGTTTTATTTACATACTTTGGAGTGTTGCTACTTATTGTGACATGAAACCATGATTTATTTATTAAATAAGATTATTTATCTTCATAAAACCAACATAAACCTGCTGGAGTCCTAGACCAGTATTTTTATATGACTATTATATTTAAAAGTGTGCAAATCTTTTATAATGTTATGAAAAAATCTTTTGCTCTGACTATAAGAAAGAAAAATGGTTTTCCTGACTCCAGACTTTTTAAATAATCGTATACTAGGTTGTCCTAGAAATATAAAAAGCAATAATTTACAGAATACAACGAGTATTGTGGAAACTGGTGGCTTTGTAATTTTCCCTCCATGTTATGTAGTTTAATTCGATTTGAATCATTTAAAAGAATTAAATTGAAAGCAAATAAATAGTTAAAATGGAAAACATAACAAAAATAAACCTGCATACTGAATCATTACAGATATTCAATTCAGTTCAAGTTTATTTGTATGGTGCTTTTCACAGTAAATATGGTGTCAAACCAGCTTTACAAAGGTTATTATTTAAGGTTATTAGTTACCATATTAGTTACTAATTAACTAGTAACTAATAGGTTTAACATTTAAAATTATTATATATATAAGCATAGTTAAACTGCAGCTATATAGTACATAGGAGATGTCTATGTTTACATGTTTAACGAAGTGTATTATGTGTGTGTCTGTGTGTATATGTGTATATATGTGTGTATATATATATATATAT
>CAIGQW010054382.1:1523015-1561644 GCA_903798125.1 Danio choprae
CACACACACACACACACACACACACACACACACAATGCAATACAACAATTACATTTTATTGACAGTAAAGTTTTATTGACTGTGAACAGTAGGGGTGTAGCGATACATCGTAATATCAAGAAACCACTGAAAGAAAATGTGTCAATGTGTATCGCTGATGTAAACAATATTATGCATGGTACTGAGCTAATTTTACTGTATTTATGAAGTATAAATCATTCAAATGTCACTTCCATCTTTATGAATTACGTTGCATAATGATGTATTTGCAGCTGCAAAGTCACACGTGAGTGTATAAAGATATTAGCATTTTAACCAACATTAGGCCTACATATTATACTATTATTGTTTAGCATATTTTGAGAAAAACAATAATAATACCTATATTATTATTGCAGTTCGCTTCATTCACACGTGAAATTCACAGCAGACACTAAATAACTTCAGTTTCACTGTAAAATGGCTGACATGGATTTTGTGGATTGGGTTGCTGTGCATTTAAATAGGGTTGGCTACCGAAACCTATGTAACCGGTATGCACAAATTCAAGCATGTGAATTTCGGTGTCACTGGTGCTGCGACAAGGACATACGAAGCATCAAGGTGTACATCAAAGGCACTCGTAGATACGCGTTGCATCACACCATCTCTAAACAATTCATTTTAAACAACTTTGAGGGATACAGACACCATCTGCAATGTTAGCCGTTTGTTCTTGTTGCTTAGGGAACACACACACATAGGCAACGAGTGCAGTACAGCACATCCGGTGAGCGACTCCCTTCAGATTCATCAACACGCATGATCACGTTCATCAAATTTGCCTAAACTAAGCATTCTAAAGCGTTTTTAACATGCGACATCATCTGGCACCTTCACTGAGTGCGTTTACATGGACAGCAGTATTCAGATTTTAATAAGATTAAAACAATACTTTGATAAAGAGTCTACCATGTAAACAGCGATTTATTTATTTTATTTTATTTATTTTTTATTACCTTCAAGGACCACAGACACCCATGTCACAAAATGTGAGGTTTTTTCTTTCCATTCGGCGTGCTGTATCAAATTCCATTAGAACAACACTCCTCCACCAGTCCTTACTTAATACTCCCATCAAATACTTCAGTTTGTCACGGTGCATGAACAATATGTTGCTGAATGAAAGTGAAAGTGCCGAACTGCAGTTAAAGTAAAAAAATAAACACCTGAAATTACATGAAACTCCGGGGAAAACGTGGATAGCGTGGTGACGCAATGGTGTTAATGGATGTATGTGCTATAACATGTAAAACGGGATCATAAAAGGAACTCATGTAAACTCCTTAATCATATTATTGTCTTACTCAGATTAAGGCAAATAATTTGATTCCTGATGTCCATGTAAATGTGGGTCACAAGCCCCAACCCTGAAAAAAAGGTGTTCCCTGATTTTTTTTTTACAGCCTTTCCACAGGTTAATAGTAAGCTAATGTAATGTTAATTGCATAATGCAAATCTTAAATTCATGATATAATATATTAATGCAATTCAATACAAATATATAAAATATGAATTGATGAATACTCTAAACTTTAATTATATTCTTCCATGAAAAAAAGGTGTTCCCTGGTTTTTGGGGTTGTCAAATAAAAGATTTTTCTAGAGTCATCCACCATAATTTTGTGGCTCAAAATAATCAGTTTAGGCACTGTTTTGAAAGTAGCATTGTTAAAACACACCCCAAACGATACCCAACCCTAGCTTTAAGTGATATGGATGGTTAACGTGGTGTGAACTTTCGCCAATGTTCCGATTATTTATTTATATTAACTCAAGTGATTCACAAGAATCCATTCATTACATGCGCCCAAAAAGCTAAATTTGCTCAAACCATGCCGCAGGATGTCTATCCTGTCTTTGCATAGATCTAACATTTAAATTACTCTCGATTAACACTTCATCTTCATCTGGTGAGACGCACCATAATGCTCTTACACAGAGGTCAGCAGCGCAGTGACAAATCATCCTTGTGCAGCGCAAGACATTGAAATAAATGGGTTTCATAGTTCAGCATTTTACACAGCTGGTGTGAAAGCTGCTTCTCACAGCACAGTGACTACAGATGGAGTGAGAGTGAATCCTGCACACTGAACACTGCTGGCCACCGCGTAGCCCTTTTTATTTATTTATTTATTTTATTCAGGTTTTCTCGATTCAGAGCATCCCTTGTTTTTATTAATACTTCAGATTTGTTTTGATTTGAATGTTGATTTTTAAGTTTAGTAATTTTGTTGTTTGTTTGTTTTTTGTTTTTTTTCATACTAAAGAAAATTGCTGTATTGACAAAAAGAAATTCTATACTAATATCAAAGTTTGAGCATTTTGAGTGTGTTTTTGTGCTGGTTTAGTCCTGTCAGGGTTGGCTTATTTTGACTTGGTTTGGAACTATTGTTATAGTGTTTCTGCAAAACAGAAAAAAATGGACGATATTAGCGAAGGCAATATCTGAAGTATTACTCGCTCAATTTTAACTTATCTAAATCACATTTGTGTTCAAGCTTGTGTACTGATATTCTGGAAAGTGTTTCTAGGTCATTTCGGTATCTACCAAATTTGTGCATTCCTCAGGGAAATAACTAATCATTTATTCATTCATTTTCATTTTGGCTTAGTCCCTTTATTAATCTGGGGTCGCCACAGCGGAATGAACCACCAACTTATCCAGCATATGTTTTATGCAGAGGATGCCCTTCCAGCTGCAACCCATCACTGGGAAAGACCCATACATTCTCATTCACACTCATACACTACGGACAATTTAGCTTACCCAATTCACCTATACCACATGTCTTTGGACTTGTGGGGGAAACCGGAGCACCCGGAGGAAACCCACGCCAACACAGGGAGAACATGCAAACTCCACACAGAAATGCCAACTGACCCAGCTGCGGCTCGAACCAGCAACCTTTTTGCTGTAAGGTGACACTGCTACCCACTGCACCACCATGTTCTTAGGTGGCGTCTTAAAAATAAAAAAATCCATACAGATATACGTTTGCTTTGATAACTAGAATTGTATTGTCATTATAATTCAACTTTAAAGTTTTGCACTTTTAAGAGATCCTTTTTTTATTTGTTTGCATATGTCAGCTACATTATTTGTAGAAGATTAATAATGCATACCCGTAGAAGAGGCTAGCAGTGCTTTAAGGCTTGATCTTGTCATAAAAGTAAAAAACAAAACAAAACTGATGACTAAACTGAAGTATGAACATGTGAAATGAGACTGATGTGACTGAGTCGACTGCAAAACACTGAAAAAAGTCTCTTTGAATAAACATTTAGATTTTTGGTTTTGCACAGTGTTGTTTTTACAAGTAGTTTGCTCTTACTTGTGGCCAGGGATTGTGTCAATTGAGGTCTAAAAGTGGATGGTAACCACCTCACAGCACATGTGTTTGCTCTTTACCCTATAAAGAAGCGTGGGATTTTGGGGAGTAAATGGTGCAGAGGATGGAAGGTGTTCGAATGGCCTCCTGTCTGGGCTTGTTTAACTCTTGGCTCCAGGAAAGAGTGTCAGCATCTACGCACATATCAAAGGATCAAATGTACCTCAAGCACTTGGCAGGATTCCTCATAAGTGATAATGTTATTAAAAAAAACACACAAATTATGTTTTCCTGCATCTATGGAAACTGGTCATGTGAGATTTATACGGGATATGAACAGTGTTGGGCACTTTCCTCACAGCCCCGAACACACCCACCGACCCCAGAGAAAGAGAAGTCCTATGTCTGAGAGAGGCACTGCTCGCATGAAAACCACTTCAGAGTTCTTAATTATAGTAACGGCGTTCATTTAATTCATTTGATTACTTGTTACTGAAAAATGTATCGCCGTTAGTAACGCTGTTTATTTATAGTGCTGTTATTCCTATCACTGGATATGGAGAACGAAAATCTCCCTGGGTGCTTATTTTGTACATATGGACACCTTTATTGATTTTACACCCCCCTCTATTGTAGGGCTAACATTTGTAGATGATGAATACCAATTCTTCTTTATCATTAAGAGGAAATGTAAAAAGGATGACCACTAGTGTGTTGTGCAATTAATAGCTTCCATTTTAAAATATTCTAAAAGAAATATTTCACACTTGCTTCCTCTGCAGCCTGCTTTATTTTCACACATTATGCCACAGTGTAAGCTCAGCCTTTACCATTTTATTGGCAAACAAATGACATTTTATCATATCACAATATTATTGCAAATCCAATTAATCATTCAGTCTTACTCCAAAGTTAAAATGTCACCTGGATAAGATTATTAGAAGCACAATTTAAGATGTCCTAACTGTTTTGTGTCTGATTTTTAATTTTTTTTTGTAGGTGTTTATGAAGTCGGTGAAGCTGGAGTGGGTGCTGGGTAATATTGATGCGGCGCAGGAGTTGTGCACGGAGGCCCTGAAGCACTATGAGGATTTCCCCAAACTCTGGATGATGAGAGGACAGATTGAGGAACAGTCCGAGAGCATCGACCGAGCACGGGAGGCCTACAATCAAGGAGTATGTTTTGGGGCTCTAGAGGAGAGATGCCTAATCGTAATTTAAAAAAAATGAATGCAAACAGTTTGTTGGTTGATTTTTCTTTTTGTGAATAATGCAAACCCAGTTTGTTCCATGTAATATTAAGAATGGACTTCAGTTTTTCATTAAAAATGTGCAAAATGTTACTGTGATGTTCTTGTTGTCTGCTCTTCAGCTGAAGAAGTGCCCTCACTCCATGTCTTTATGGCTGCTTCTATCCCGGCTGGAAGAGAAAGTTGGGCAGCTCACACGTGCTCGAGCCATCTTGGAGAAAGCTCGCCTCAAGAATCCACAAAGCCCTGAACTTTGGTAAGAAATCATTCTAGAATTTTCTTTGCAATTCAATACAGTGCCTTTTTTAAACTTCATTGAGAACATTGAGAGTGATGTTATTGTAAATATGTGCTGCTTGCTTTCCATTAATGCAATCAAAAGTCGCCAATACCCTAGTGGTTAGTGCCTCGACACATGGTACTTCGGTGTTCACAGTGACCTGACTTCGATTCCTCCCTCGAGGTCCTATGCCCAGGGTTTCCATGCTCCTTGAAAGTACTTGAATTTCAGACATATGGATTCAAGGCCTGGAAAGTACTTGAAAACAAACATAGGTCCTTGAAAGTGCTTGAATTCAATTATGAATTTGTTTTTGGTGTTTTTTCAACATGATGCTGCTGAAAAACCTAGAAATTTTTAAATATAAAAATCTTAAATTAAAATCTTGTACAAGAATATGTCAAATAATAGACATTTTTATAAATTATGATCACTCAAGTTCTATCGTCACTCTGTCATTTTTCTAATGTAAATGTTAAGTGTAAGTGAAATGTTAAGTACAGTTAGGCCTTTCATGGCGCTACATATGCTGGGTGTGTGAATTACAATGGTGATTATCAATTGATTTGAATTTAATGGTGCTTTGAAAAGTCCCTGAACGTCCTTGAATCGGCTGTTTATGTAAGAGTGGAATCCCTTTATGCCAATCCTTCCCCTCTCTCTGCTCCCCACACTTTCCTGTCTATAGTCTCTACTGTTTTGTCAATTAGAGGTGAAAACCCTAAATAAAATAAAATAAATAATAAAAAAATAAAAAATAAAGAAAACGCAATCAATAAATAATGACGATGGTGAGAAAGCAGCAGTTAGAAAAGATCTAATTTTAGCCATATGGATATGTTTGAACAAGCTCTGCAATTCGGCAATCCAGTAAATCACATGTATTTAAATTGAACAGCTGATTGCTTTAAAGCTAGCTGCTTCACAGTATTAAAGTCCACATTAAATCAAATTTTACAATGCTTATTTTGCAAAAAGCACATTGTTAGTCTTAAGGTGTTAGTCCTAAGTCTTAATTGATCTGTGCAAGCTAATGCACTGAAAAAAACAGTTTGTTTGGGTAATCTTTCATTAAAATCTGACCATTTGCTTCCGCTCTCGAATGGTAGTTCTTTTCTAATGTTATGTGGACAGCTTGTGTGAAATATGCTTAGCCACGCCCCTCTAACGGTTCGTTTGATGACATGAAAGATGAGAGGAGGAGCACAAAAATGAAGCCCCGCCCCCTTCTCAATATATTATGGCTCAGTTGGAAATGCATCATCATGCTGAAATTAAAGGTCAGCAGAAACTTCCAGTTAATGCTTCTGTTAGATATTTATACATGCCTGTCAATCAGTTTCCCGGGTGGGGAAAACCACACTGCTACATCATATTGTGGTGGGCCTCAAAATTACTGAGATTTGGATCCTATTTTAACATCAGAAATATTTAAAAAAGAGACTTGGGTTAATATCAGTCAAATATGACATTGGACAATATACCTACACACAGCTTACAAAAGTTGATTTTGCATGATAGGAGCCCTTTAAAGACAGAATATCACCAGCAAATAATACATAATTTGATCTCATTGTATCCAGGCTAGAGTCTGTCCGACTTGAATACAGAGCGGGATTGAAAAACATTGCAAACACACTCATGGCCAAAGCTCTTCAGGAATGTCCTAACTCTGGTAAGGCATTAGCTTTGATCAAGATCTTCAATAGCTTGTGTATGCTTAACTCCTCTAACACTCCCATCTTCCTCTTTAGGTATCCTGTGGTCTGAAGCTGTCTTCCTGGAGGCCAGACCTCAGCGCAAGACCAAGAGCGTTGATGCTCTGAAAAAGTGTGAACACGATCCTCATGTGCTTCTGGCGGTGGCCAAGTAAGATAGCAGTCTTTTGCCAGAATTCTCCCAGCCCTAAATTCCACTTTACCCACCCGCATCCCTGTTCTTTTGTTCTGTTTTATTTTTTGTTGTTTTTCAACAATACCAGTCTGACCTTTTTCTTTCCCCCATTTATGCCATTACTGTCTGTGTTTGTGTGCAGATTGTTCTGGAGCGAAAGAAAGATAACTAAAGCGAGAGAGTGGTTCCTACGGACAGTAAAAATTGAACCGGACTTGGGCGATGCTTGGGGTTTCTTCTATAAGTTTGAGCTTCAGCATGGGACCGAAGTAAGCTTTTACTCATATTATACTTAAAGAATAATTATGTATTGCAGAGTTTTAAAAAAAATCCTTGATTCTAATTCGCTGAAAGGTCTGCCATAATATCATTGCGGTCAGTTTTGATCACAGTTCTAAATAAATGCGTTTCTCCCCAAACGTTAGTAATAACCTTTGTAACTCACTGATTGTTGTCCTTCATCTATGTAATCTCAAGGATACTGATATGTGCTTCACCAGGGAGCTGATGTTAATTCATTAACTCACAAATTTGCTCCAAAGTATTCGGAAGAGGTAGCTAGCACGTTACCGTGAGCTATTAGATATGCCCGTGTCATTAACATTCAAACACACAACCTTTCTCTTTTGCACACTCTCTCTCTGTCTGCCTGTGACTGATTTTAATTGCAGAGATCTAGCATTGCATAACTGAGGAAATTTCTAATTCTGAAGAGCAATGTGCCCAGATGTTGCTCTTTGATGCAATTGCATAAAATTGACAATCTCATATTATATTCTACATTATATTTGAATAGTTTATAATTTGCTTTGGAGTGGTTAATTAAAAAAAATCAAAAAAATACACTTAGTTAAAAATGCACTTACTTAAAATACACTTTATTATATTTATTGAAACATTCAGAGAGTTTGGTTCATTTTAACATGACAGCATTACATGACAGCATTACTTCCTGCAGAAGTGCATGCGTCACATCTTTAAAGAGAATGTGTAAGTGAAGTTTCAGCTCAGAATCAGAAAGAGTTGCATTGCCAGGTATGTTCACACATATGAGGAATTTGCTTTCGTGACAGAAGCTTCTACAGTGCAACAGAATTACAGAGACAGGACATGAAAAAGATAATAAATATATTTAAAAAAAATAGAAGCAAGTAGTGAATGCAGATATGCAAATTGACAAATGATGGTTTTATAACTCTTTGAAACTGCCCTTTTTAGGCTTTGTTCCTAATTGTGCCATTTTGGTGTTACTTTAAATTCAAATGACATTGTGCTCCCTCTGAGCTACAAATGCCTGTGTGTCTGCATAGTGGCAGATTCAAAAACAGCACTAACGTCCTATACATATATTATAAATACTTAATTTTAAAGAGCCCCTATTATGCATTATAAAAGGTCATATTTTGGTTTTGGGGGTCTCCAACAACAGGCTGATATACATGCAAGATCAAAAAACACTTTCATTGTCTTATAATATGCATTTATTTTTACCTAATTATCCCAATGACTCCCATATGATTCGTTTAGCAATTCATTTGTTTCCAAACCCGTCCTTAGCGCGACGCTAATCTGCACTGATTGGTCCGACGACCCAGACTGTTGTGATTGGTCGACTGCGTTCAGTGTGAAACAGAGAGAAAGCCCAGCACGGCTTATCAACAAGTAGTCCGAGTGCAGAGTGTATGTGTGAGCCCAATGCAGGAGTGCATTAAAGCAATGCGGTTTAACACCAGCATATTGCTCTTTTCTTAACCATGAGTAAAAACAGTGACACACATTCAGTATTAATCCACACAGTGGCAAAAGCTGAACTATTTTGAAACTTGACCGCCGCACGTGTGTAGGAACAGCTGACGGTGGCCATAGCAAGGACAAATGGCAGCAGATCGCAAGCTTACAAACGCATTTAAATCCGCAAAGAAAGCAGCACGTGTCGGGTTTTCAACATGGGTTTTAGACGCGATATGAGAACATTGTTAACCAGATACAGTACAAGCGGTTACAAGTAACCAAACATAATTAAATACACAATTTGCAAGCTAGAGAAAACAAGGAGGCAACCATTTTAATCATACTTACTTACGCTTGTGAAATGGAGGAAGAAACTGATCCATGAACTGTGTATTGTAAAGTTCCTGTCAAGCTCTGACAAAGTCCCATACATTAATAGTCTGTTCTGATTTTTCCTTTAACAAATGGTCGACGAATCCCCCGTTGCAAGCGTGTAGATTGCTGAAGCACTCGTCAGAAAAATGACGTGAACAAAACACAAGGCTGGGACTATAATGCGGAGGTATTTTCGCAAAAATAAACTTCAACCACTGACTGACTGCGTGGGGAAAATAACACTAACTTTCCCTCACACCTCAGAGCACAGCATCTTTGTGACATGATTTACCCGTGATCTGCTACAGTGTTTGTTTTTAAAACAAGTTTAGATAGAGCTCTCTTATCCTCCATAGATGTTCAAAAAGGACCAAAATCATTTGTCAAAACATTTCATGGTACTTCTGTGGTTCATCTGTAATTGTACAAAACTCCAAGAACACTTTTGTGCAGCAAAAAAAGCATTCGTTCACCTATATCTTCTGTATCAGATCAGGGTGTTTCATGCTGTGTTGCTGACCCTAAGGAATATATAGTATTGCCCGTAGTAAACGCACACCCTGACCGGACGTAGAAGAGACGATATAGGCAAACATGATCATTTCTACAGTTTTTTTGGAATACAAAAGTGCTATTGGATCTTCGTGTGATAACAGCTGGATCGCTGAAGCCACATGGGATGTTTTTAGTTTCTTTTCTGGACTTTAAATGTCTTTGGACCGTTGCTGCCTAGGGAGGCTCAGAGAGCTCTCAGATTTTATCTATAATATCTTCATTTGTTTTCTAAAGATGTATGAAGGCTTCAGGAGATTGAAACTACATAAGGCTGTACTAAGTCTTGAAAAACCCAACATTTTGAGTCCAGCTTTACTCTCCCTTTGATTTCTCTCTCTCTCTCTCAGGAGCAGCAGCATGAGGTGAAGAAGCGCTGTGAGAATGCAGAACCGCGTCACGGTGAGCTGTGGTGCGCTGAATCCAAGCACATCCTCAACTGGCAGAAGAACATCGGAGAGATCCTGGTCCTTGTGGCTTCAAAAATCAAAAACTCCTTCTAAACTGTGGGACTAATGTCAGATTCACAGCTCAGGCATGTTTGGTTTCGCAAATATGTTATCTTTAGGGAATCAGTGGATGAATGTCATTGAGAGATTTTTGTTTTGTGTTTTATGGCTATTTTTTTTTTTTTTCACTTTTAGAGTGGTTGCCCCTCTGGAATAGTGGTGGTTCAGGGTCGTTACATTCATGTTGTTGTAAAGTCTAGTTACTCCCAAAGACATGAGTTCATTAATTGCCAGAACTATCTGCCACCTTCTTATCCTGCTTTTCACTAGGCTTATGTAAATGTGTTGCTTGTTAATCAGGAAATAAAAGTCTGATCTGTTTTGAAATAAAGTTCTGTCGTGAAGCTCTATTGGGTCATGGTATGAGTAAAGTGTCTTATACTGTGGCATTGGGCCTATTTATAGTTTACAAGGCATCATTCATGGATGAGTTTGAATACATAAAAAACATGGTGCAGGTGATTGGTTGCTGCTGTCTCAGCAGCCAATGAGCGTGCTCCTCAAGATTTAAATGCTTCAGTGTTGTTTGCACTAGCAATATGCAGCACTTTATTTGATAGAATTTGTATTCTGCAACAACAGTGTGTTATATTCTCATACAGCATGTCTATGAATATACTGCCAGTAGCAAGACTTGGTGCTTACTCTGCACCAATAATCAAAGCAGTAGCAGCTGTGTATACGCAAGACCAAACACATCAACACTGTCATATACATATTGGTTACCATACTTATACCATACCATACACATAAGTCTATGAGTATTTTTATTTCCGTATTTCTAATATAGTGGAAACCTTACACATTCAATTCTAAATCAAAGTATTAAGAGGTTTTTATGAATTGTGGGCGTATTAATAATGTACTAGTTAAATAAAAAGAATATTAATCTTAAATCTTAGTTGCATAGCCATTGTTTTTGATATCCGCTTCGCATCTGCATTGAATCGAGTCAACTAAAAGGTATTTCAGCCCAGGATGGAAAGACTATGTCCCACATTTACTGTGCATTTTCAGGTTTTGCAGATTTGGGATGTCACATCATGACTTTCAATAGGGTTTAGCTCAGGGGATTGAGCTGGCCACTCCATTCCTTCAATCCTTTTTGCCTGAAACTAATTTATTGCTTGATTACTGTTTGGGGTTATTGTCTTGTTGAAGAACTCGTTTCAGGGACATTTCCTTTTTAGCATAGAGGTACATAATCAAGAATTTTTATGTATTCAAACTCATCCATAAATGATACCTTGTAAACTATAAATATGCCCTATGCCACAGTATAAGAAACTTTACTCATACCATGACTTTTGATTCACCGGGTTGCACAGTCTTCAAAGTGCAATAAGACTTGCATTTAATGTGCTATAGAAAAAATTACTAGAGCTGGATCGCTGCCTTAAAGGGCCTGGGATAATGGTTCCCTGAAGATGACTTGCATAAAATGTTACCCCTATTATATTTCTGCCTTTCAAAATCTGCACAAGAAAAATCAGGTTGAATGTGATAACCAAACCACACACATGCTGAACTCTGCAGAACTTTTTATTCTGTGTTTGTTTTGTTTTCCTCATCCATTATATTGTAGATATAGATTAGATTAGAAATATGTCAGAAGCTTAAATTAGTCTATAGGTGTCCTGGGAGTTGGAACATTCCATCACTGTAACTCTTGGGGATTTTTTTAAGCTCTAATCGTCATGGAAACCCAGTTCACAGAGAGAGAGTGAAACCCGTGCAGGTCCCTCGAGTTTAGTTTGGTGGGTGTTAAAAAAAAAGACAGGATTCTACTTTGGACAACCATAAGTGGGTCAAATAACATAACAGTATATTGTCTTTCTCAAGCAAACATAATAAAGAGTCATTTCCTCATCGCAGCGGCTCTAGTGAAGATTCGGAACCGTCATTCGGTCCGTGCGCTTCTCCAGAGGACCATTCACCGCTTCTATTAAAGCAGGCAATCTCTGTCTGAAACCGAAACAAAGCGCAAAGTTTGATTGATCGCGGAAGTTTTCTCGACTTGATCAGACTAGAGATCTGGTGAAACCCTAAGCGCGATGCCAGCAGCAGCCCGTGACGGGGAGACACATTAGAGGCTCGCCGCTTTTCTCTCGCCACTGCTGGAATGGACGCGGTTCAGCTTCATCAACGCGCCTCTCGCCGGAGCACTGACTCACACTAGAGCTCAGACGCGCATTCAGGATTGATTTAGTTCAGTCGGACTGCAGAAGCTTGCTGTAAGAAACATGTAAAAGGCGTCGGACGCCGCTGGACCATGTCCACCTTCCCAAGCCATGACTGGTGCGCGCAAGAGTTCCTCATCATCTCATGGTCAATGGTAAGATTCAGATCCACTGCATCACTGCGCCACAAGACTGCGTGTGCATGCTCTGAGTTACTTACTGACATTTTACACACGCATGCATGCTTATAGATAATGTTAATCAGAATGTAAACGAACACATTTAGCCTAAAATAAGAAGTAGACTATTATCAGATACACGTGCAGTTTTGATTGCTGAATGATACATATAAAACTGTAAAACAGATATAACTTTTTTGCTTCACTATTAAATGGATACTGTGCAAAAGGCATTTTACAGCTTTTTTTTAGCAGACCAAAGTTGCAAACAAGTAATTCTGATATGTATAACAGTATGTTTTATCTTAAATTAAAATCAAATAAAATGTCAAATTTGTCAATAACACCAACAAATGTAACATTTTTCAGACGCCTATTTTTAATTCTTTTTTTTACGATACAGTACTTTGAAATAGATTATTAGAATAATAATTCATCAGTTTTTCGTTCAAACAGCTTAGCTCTGTGTTTTCTGCCTTTCCCATAATGTTTGGCTCCCAGAATATTGTGATAGGTCTGATAATAGCTGGTTAATGTTCCCTCTACGTTAGAGAAACGTTCCTGCAATATTCTCTTTTAGGTTCTCTTTACCTTCTTACAAAAATTGAAAAAATAAAAGTTTTAAATCGTTCCCACAACATTATTTGGTTCTCAAAGGAGAATTAAATGGGAACCATGCCTGTGTTTTCTAGACAGTAACAAATGAGAATTACGTTATAACAATGCTGCAAATAAAACAATAAAATCATCTCTAGGTATTTTATATAGTAGGTTGTAGGCCAGCAGCCCATGTATGATGTTTTATGGGGCTTTGACAGGCATTAGCTCTGGTCATGTGACTTTATTGCAGTCATATTAAAGTCTTGTTTTACCTTTGTAGGTGACAGGAGCTTTTAAACCTAGTTGCGGCAGCTATGGTTTGAATGTGATGTCTAATGTTTGTGTGTGCAGTGTGTAAGGAGACCTGTGGTGTGTGTGACTGTAATGCTGCTGTTCACAGTGGCCCACAGTAAACGCTCCTGTGATTATTCAGTGATCATCAGCACCTACAAGGCGCTCATCCTGGTCGAGCTCCAAACCCTGGTAAGTATACCACATCTGATAACCAGTTCATCTGTTCAGAACCCACAGTGTATTGAGCTTTGAGAAATATCAGAACAGTCTTGCCTGGTTTGGTTATCCAGCTCATTATGTAAGCACTTTTGTAAAGTATTACTGCGGTAAGACAGGTTTGAATATGCAATTAGTTGCTGCCCTCTTGTGGTGACCTGTAGAGCATGAGAAGGCCCTGAAACATTTAGCTAATCTTGCTCACTGGAGATTATGCACCAGCCATAAAAGTTTTTTACTGCACAATTATTAATTGTTTCATTAAAACAACACATTTAATGTATTATTATTATTATTATTATTATTGTTCTCCCCGTGTTGCCGTGGGTTTCCTCCAGGTGCTCCGGTTTCCAAAGTCTAAAGACATGCGGTATAGGTGAATTGGGTAAGCTAAATTGTCCGTAGTGTATGTGTGTGAATGAGTGTGTATGGATGTTTCCCAGTGATGGGTTGCAGCTGGAAGGGCATCCGCTGTGTAAAAGATATGCTGGATAAGTTGGCGGTTCATTCCGCTGTGGCAACCCCAGATTAATATAGGGACTAAGCCGAAAATGAATGAATTATTATTATTATTATTATTATTATTATTATTACATCATCAGTATAATGTATTATTGTTATTATTATAAAATAGTATCATTTAATATTATTGTATAATATAATTAATTGCTGAAGACATTGACTTGCTGATTAATTGCACCGATCCCCTAATTTCTATGTACATCATCATCATCATCATTTGCATTTATTAATTTATAAGACTAACTCATAGTAATATCTCAATAATTACCACTGAACTGTAAAATATTTCATATAAATATTTCTAAAACAACATCTGTTGGTATCAACAAAAAATCCCTTAGTTTTCTTTAACTGATCATCCAGTTCCTGAGAGAACCCCGCTAGCTCTACTTTCATGCCCTCTAGGCATCTCGATGATCTAGTCCTGGTGGGTCTGCAGAGAGATTTGAAACACTCAAGCAAAAATTCTGTCACTAAAGACAGCACTGCAGGTTGCTTTAGATTCAGCCAAGAGTGTAGAGGACTTGGAGGCATTTTCAGTCAACAAATCGTGCCCTGAGTTTGGGTCAGCTAACTCTCACATTGTCCTGAGACCCCAGCTCAGTTTTATGCCCAAGGTTCCAGCCAATCATTTTGAAGCCTAGCTGGTAAACCCGTCAGCACTGCCTCTGGAGGAGGCAGACCCATTTCTTGCACTGCTGTCCACACAGAGCAATTTGTAGGCAAGAAAAAAGGGAAGTGCCATCTCCAAACAGTGAACAAGGCGAGTTGTACCCCCCGGAGGTGAGAGTGCACTTAACAATCTGTAGAGCTCTGGGCTGGGTGACACCTAATGCATTTGTGAGATTCTGGTGGCCAGAGTTTTTAACTAGTGTTATGTCCCCCAGAGAAGCTCCAAATAGATACTATTATTTTGTGTTTATTTTATGTGCAAGGTATGGGGTACGCCAATCACTCAACACAAACGTATAAACCAGGCTTTAGGTAACAACAGGTAATAGGGGAGGAAGCAGGACTCTGTGTTATGTTAGCTGCACCTTTCTCCATTACCCGAAGATGTGTGTACTTATTGGCTGTGTCCTATATGGTTAGAGAGTTGGGCTTGAACTTCAAAGGTCGCAGGTTCAAATCCCGGCACCAGCAGGGATTGTTGGTGGAGAGGGTGAATAACCAGCACTCTTACCCTCAATACCATGGCTGAGGTAAGTCCTTTGAGGAAGGCACCGATCCGCCAACTGCACTCTGTGCACTGCAGCAATGGCTGCCCACTGCTTGGAGTGTGTACATGGTGTGTGTGTTCACTGCCGTGTGTGTGCACTTGGATGGGTTAAATGCAGAGCTCAAATTCTGAATATGGGTCACCATACTTGGCCACATGCCACGACTTTCACTTTCACTTTTTTGTTGCTCTTCTTGTAATGTAATGTGCATTTATATAGTGCATTTATTGTGTATGGCCATACACCCAAATTACTTTGTGTAAGGGGGTCTCTCCTCACCACCACCACCACCACTTGGATGATGTGAAGGCAGCCACAGGACAACGGGTGTTTAATGACCACAGAGAGTCAGGACTTTGATTTAACGTCTCATCCAAAAGAGGGTGCTCACTGACAGTATGGAGTCCCCGTCGTTATACTGGGGTATTAGGCTCACACAGACCACAGGCTGAGCACCCCCTGCTGGCCTCAATCACTTCCAACAGCAACCTCGTTTTCCCATGTGGTCTCCCATCCAGGTGCTAACGAGGCTCAGCCCTGCTTAACTCCAGTAACCGGTCAGGGTGATATGGCTGTAACTGGGGTGCAGGGTGATATGGCTGTTGGTTCCCCATTCAGTGGACACTAAGGAGATCCTTACAGTACTCTTGTAGCCACTTGCCACAATGTTATCTAGGTGAACTTGTTACAACTCCCCTAAAGGATTCAAAATTCCCAAATTTGCTAATTCTGGCCACAAGAGATATTGGATGGTTATGTATTTGGTGGTGCTTGTATGCTCATGCTTTCACATGGCACCATAGCTCCAAACTTGTAACTTGCTTCAGTGGTCGTGGTGTTTTCCATAAAGACCCCAATTTGTCTGCCCCAACATAACTCGTAGTGACTCACTGAAAGGGATCATCTCGAAAGTAACCCACTTTTCCTGAAGCAATGACCACAACCCTGGATCTCTAGCTGAATGCTGAGCCAGTTGACTCCTTAGCATAAACCTTCACTGTAGACTCGTATACAAATTACACACCGATTTTCACCGCCCCATTTTCATACAACTCAGAGTGATTGGTTTAGTTAGGAGAATACCCAATTTATCAGTCCAACATAACGCCTCCATTCCCTCTGTCAGGGAACAAGGGTTACATCCATAAACAAGATGTCATTAAAGCATCTTTTCTAAACATTTATTTTTGGCATTTTTTTGCCTTTATATGAAAGGACCGTATGTAAACAGGAAGGAGAGTTGGGGGGAGGGATTGAGAAAAGTCCTCGAGCCGGGACTCAAACTCGAGGCTCCCGAAGCACAATGTCACTATATGTCAGGGCACTGCCAATGAGGCTAGCAGCTTTTCAAACTTGAAATTTGGTACCTGCTCATCTTCAAATCCACAAAATAAAATGGAGATGCAATTACGCTCTTAGACTTTGTTAGAATTACTATCCAGCTAGTGAGTAACACTTTCATATACTCAACAATGGTGATTTTGAGATGATGCGTTTTGAAACCGTTTTCTTTCTTGTCTCAGAATCTGACTGGTTCGTTTGACATAACAAAAGAAAAGAACCACTGTCCTGAGAAGGTACAGCCTGAGAAGGTACAGCCACCCGCATATGCCTACATGTATGTTTCCTCAATGCAGACGGTTTTAGAGAGAACTGCTTCTGAGTGTGTTGTGTTATTAATGTCTGGAATGTGTTTTGCCAGCAGGTTCGCTGTATCCTGCGGTATATCTACCGCATGACGCAGATCTTCAACTGCTTGAGTGACAGCCGGATGCAGCAGCGGTCAGACCGCATGACTGAGGTGGTGAAACAAATGCAGAGGCTCCTCACACAAGACTGCCTCAAACCACAGAAACTGGTAGACCATCCATTCATGTGTTTGTTTGCTTCTTAACGTAATAATCAGAGTACAGTTAACCTGAATGATTATAAACTCTAGAACAGGGGTGCGCAAATTTGGTCCTGGAGGGCCTGTGTCCTGGAGAGTTTAGCTTCAAGTTGCCTCAACACACCTGCAGGTTGTTTCTAGTGTTACTAGCAAGCTTAGTAAGAGCTTGATTAGTTAGCCCAGGTATGTCTGATTGGGTTTGAAACTAAACTTTGCAGGATATTGACCTTCCAGGACCGATTTTGGGCATCCCTGCTCTAGAAACCTGAAACCCTTGTTACTAGTGACATCGGTGGTTGTTAAGTGAACTGTAGGCAGCAACTTGTGTCTCGTTTCCACTAATGTGTACACTAAAGAATAGACTATAATATATACACTAAATAATCAGTACAGGTCACTTTGATCAGGCTCGCAAGTGCCCTTAATTGGTAGGCGGTGCAAACCAGTAAGTTGAGATTGACATCATTCTCACACAAAGAATAAAGCACATATCTGGGTCGTGGTTCAACTGTGTGTTTAAAGATGTCACTTCCTGTGTTGTCGTTCACTTGGTTTGTTACCAACGCATCACGCAAGTAATGATTCTCTGTAAACCAATCAGCGTTCAGCAGTGAGTCTAGCTCCACCCTTTTGGTACCATACTGTTGTGCTAGATACCCTTAGCAAAGGGTCCCAAAAAGTGGTATGGTACTGTTTTGGTACTTCTGTGAAAATGGAACCATAAACCATACTACTCCACAGTGGAAACGAGCCAACAGTGCTCACGACTGTGCTTGTGCACACATTATGTATTAGAGATATACGAGATAACATGATCTAGAAATAGATAGATTGATTTTAATAATTAATTTCCGAAATAAATAGAGGACAATCAGAAATAAAATATGCCATCGTAAATATGATATACTATATTGATTTACAGGGCAAAAAAGCAGCTTGTAAACCGGTGAAGAAGCGCAGAGGAAGGCAGCGGCAGAGACGGAAGCAGATGAGGATGATCATAAACAGCTGGCAGAGGCTGCTGAGCATCACGGCTTATTAAACTACACACTGATCTCAGTTCAGCTCCAGCACACACTATTTAAAACACTATGCACCTTCACCATTATTTATTCACCTTGAAATACAAAGAGTTTTGTCAGTGAACCAATAAGCTGAGGTTGTGTCGAAACACATACGGTTCTCCTTCTGGTTGTATAGCACGGCATATGATTTATGCAAGTTTTTTTTTAAAGCAATTCATGTTACATGATACACACACACACACACACACACACACACACACACATATATATATATATACATATATATATATATACTCACATCCGGTGCTGAAAATTGAGCCTAAAATGACTGTTGTAAAAATTTAAAGCTGTCTACGTTATTCACATCTCGAAACAGTAATTGTACATTCATAGCATTATGATGGTAAATAAGCTGTCTGAGTAAGTTTCTCCAACTTTTTCAGTGGATTCATCTTTTAAATCATCTTATTTGTCTGTATGACTGTGTTTGAAGTTTTAGTGTGTGATTTGGACAGAGGAGTGGTTTGGAAACTGTCAGTCATTTGATCATATATCAATACTGCCAATATTTCAGAAACTCATTATGGACATCACTCTCTCTGCAATTATGCTGCTTTAGTGCTGCTGACTGATGACCAGTTCTGTTCATTCATTTTATACATCCTTGTTTTGTGTAAGTAGATTTCAAAATAAAAAATAAATGTCTCATGTGTCTTTCTCATTTTGTGAAATTTTATTTTATTTTTATTTTTTTATGAAGACATTGCTTAGTCCATTTGTTGGTCTTTTGTGGGGTTTTTTTATTATTTGCTTTATTATAATATTTTTTCACTTTTCCAATAGTTTTGCTTTCTTTGGTGCTTCTGATTCATGTCTTTTTATATGAATTACTTATTTAAGTCCACCTTTTTGTTTAAAATATATTATTATCTATATATTTCTGTAAGTAGATTGTATTTATTATTATTTTAGATTTATTTTTTATAGTATATTCATTTTTATTATTATTTAATAAATACATATACTGCTTAGTCCCTTTATTAATCTGGGGTCGCCACAGTGGAATGAACCGCCAACTTATCCAGCATATGTTTTACGCAACGGATGCCCTTCCAGCTGCAACCCATCACTGGGAAACACCCATACACTCATACACACAACAAGAAGGCTGCTGGTTCGAGCCCCGTCTAGGTCAGTTGGCATTTCTGTTTGCATGTTCTCCCCGTGTTGGCGTGGGTTTCCCCTGGCTGCTCCGGTTTCTCCCACAAGTCCAAAGACATGCGCTATAGGTGAATTGGGTAAGCTAAAATGTCCGTAGTGTATGTGTGTGAATGAGTGTGTGTGTTTTCCAGTGATGGGTTGCAGCTGGAAGGGCATCCGCTGCGTAAAACATATGCTGGATAAGTTGGCGGTTCATTTCGCTGTGGCGACCCCAGATTAATAAAGGGACTAAGCCGAAAAGAAAACGAATGAAAGAAATAATGTCTTTTATTCTAAATTGTACTTATTTTTTATTCCTTCACAAACGTTTTCCCCTCTTTTAGAATCAATGACTTTTATATTTTCCCTGTCACAAACATAGGGCTTTTATTTTAAAGTCGACCCGCGCGTGCTACCTGCACGTCAGCATTCGTTCGCACGCATGCGCAGTATGTACACTTCCTATTGTCATTATTATTTGTAGTATTTGCGCACCTCCATGTAGCCGGGAATTATTGTATTATTTACCCCTGTTCACATCTCGTTACTTCATGCTTACTTTCCTTTTCTCCGCCATTTTCTGCGCCGCGTACCTGTCTCCGATCATCAGTCATGTTAAAGGCAGAGACTTTACTGAGCAGGAAATGTCTCATTACAGGTGACATTTGTTTATTTATGCACCCAGCAATAATTATCGAGTTGGTGAGATGATTATGGTGTCGTATAGAAATAATTAGGCGTTTTAATTTAAGTGACGATTAAATAATCCAAGTCGTTGGTTTTCATGGAGAGGTATTTACTGTCAGTCAATGGGATTAGCCATATGTTCATGTATGTTCAAGTGTGTACTATCTAGTGTGCACTACCTAGCGTGTCACCTGTAAAGACGTGTAATTGAAGAATATTAAAAGAATAGTCATTATGAAGCTGCTCAACAGTTGTTGTCTGTTTCTTTTATTTTCACAGGGACAGAGTAAAATCCATGTTTTATCATGCTTATAACAGCTATCTGGACAATGCATATCCATATGATGAGCTGAGGCCGCTGACCTGTGATGGACAGGACACATGGGGCAGGTATGAGCTTACCATGTAGTGACCAGATGGAAACTGAGAACATTTTCTAGTTCAGAGGTCAAAATAGTATTGAAATCTCACTTCTGACTTTAAACAATGGGGATAGTACATACTGTAATGTATACCTTTCAATCAATCATTCATTCACTCATTTTCTTTTCGGCTTAGTCTCTTTATTAATCTGGGGTCGCCACAGCGGAATGAACCGCCAACTTATGCTGGATATGTTTTACACAGCGGATGCCCTTCCAGCTGCAACCCATCACTGGGAAACATCCATACACACTCATTCACACACATACACTACGGACAATTTAGCTTACCCAATTCACCTATACTGCATGTCTTTGGACTTGTGGGGGAAACCGGAGCACCCGGAGGAAACCCACGCAAACTGCACACAGAAATGCCAACTGACCCAGCCGAGGCTCGAACCAGCGACCTTCTTGCTGTGAGGCGATTGTGCTACCCACTGCGCCACCGTGCTGCCCCTTGCATCAATCAAACTGACTAAAAATATTACGTTAAACTTTTCATAACTTAAAAAAATGAGTTGAAACCTGGTTAGTTTGTTAAAATAAGTTAAAGCAACATCTAAACATTTCCTGTCATGACTTTTGAACATATTTTTACAGCGTATTAGCAGCCAATGACTATCAAAGTATTTGAATTGTTTACCGTTTAATAAATAGCGCTTGTGTTGTTTTGAAGTCATACTTGCATACATTTCTGACTGAATATTCAAAGTGGAGTAGTAAACAACATAGGGAGCATGTCACAAGTTGTCTCATAAAAGTGTGTCATTATATTAGCCTTTTTAAATTCTTCTTTACTGTTATATTGAGCGCCGAAATCTGAATGTACGAATATAAAAACAGCTTACCTCCGAAAAAAACAGGGACATCGGGTCACACTAGCTTTCAATCAGTGTTGGGTGTAATTAGTTACAAAGTAACTAAATACTGTACTTAAATAGTTTTTCTTTTAAAAATAATGAAGGGATTACTTTTCATTTTCAGCCAATTTAATTGCAGTTATTTAGAATGTACTTGCCTTAAATGCTGTACATACATTTATCAGTTCTGTGACTCGACAGCGCCACCTATGCACGTTTGACGGACTGGCCCCCGAGCTACGTTTCACACACACGTACGAAAATTGGCGCACACATTAAACATGCCAAACCCTACAAAAAAGGCCTCTCAAACTTTGACGCTTCGCCACGAAACAGGAAGTTGTTATAATTCAGGCATACATTGTCTGATCTGATTCAGAATCCTTATGTTTGATAACAGTCCTGACCTGAACACGTTTACATGCCAATAACCAGATACAGATATAGCGCCACCTGCTGGCAACAGGAAGTGACATGTTTTAAAGTGTAACAAACTCCTCCTACAAATTTTATCACATCGAATCCATGTTCCATTAGTTTAGTCCAAAGGTCTTTGTGATGTTAAATTGTGAAGATCTAGAGTTTTCAGCGAGGGGCGTGTCCGTGGCGGACTGAGAAAGTGCAATGCTTCGCCATGGAGGAGGAAGCACTTATAACTCAACCAAACAATATCTGATCTGCCTGAAAATGCACATGTTCGATGAAATTCCTCTCCTGAAGACATCTACATGCCAATATTGAGTCTCAGTCATAGCGCCACCTGCTGACAGAAGGAAGTTTGGCATAAATCTGGGATTTTCTCAGGTATTTTAATATATATCGGCTTAAATTATTATTGTCCGCTGTTCTCTGTCATCCTAAGGCCACCGGGCGGCGGTGAGCCCGGGTGCGAGGTCCCTTTCATCGCTGCTTGCAGCTTTAATTGTGTTTGTTGTTATAACGAGTAAAGGGACATCGCAATGCTCAAAATGTTTTATTTAATGCTATTTAAATACATTTAAACGTTAGTGTTTGGCCACCAAACATGGGCGAATGACACTTAATGACAGTTGTTATAAGCATGCATAAAATGTCGTTCACATTCAGTCGCTTTAGGACACCTGTAGAAAACACACTCTTTCATCTCTCCGACACTTTAACCAACGCTTTCACCAGTTTTGTACATTTGCACCAGACACTTTCTTACAAGCCCTCAACATATCAACATTGCGCATATATGACATGTGCTTCACACAGGTGAGTGGCCTTGACAAACCACCTGTAGAAACACTCCTCTCTATTTAAAAAAGAAGTACTCCCCCTTCCTTACTCTAGCACTTAATTCTCTGAGCACTAACAGCTTCTTTGTATAATTATCACTTCCTCTGTGTATTGCATCTTCTTGTTGAATCGCTGAATGCCTTCTCAAGTGTAAGTCGCTTCGGACAAAAGCGTCTACTAAATGACTAAATGTAATGAGAAGTTGCTTATCAGATACTATCTGGTTTTGACTGATTTAAAAATAATGTGCTTTAGTTACAAAAAATAACTTTAAGTTGTATATTATGACAAGAAGATTTAGAGTTTATAACGCATTCAAGGGCTGCACAATATATAGTTTCAACATTGGCTATGTGTACATGAATATCAGTAATCTAATTATTGGCCTTAATCTGAATAAGACAATAATATGATGAAGGTGTTTACATGAGCTGCTTTTTGAATGTTCCTTTCATGATCCCGTTTTACATGTTATAGCACATAATTCGTCACCACGCTATCCACGTTTCCTCCGGAGTTTCATGTAATTTCGGGTGTTTCTTTTTTAATTTGTCGACTTAAACTGCAGTTTGGCACTTTCACTTTCATTCAGTTACATTTCACGCATGCCCCCCGTGACAAACGAGATATTGGATGCGAGTATGAACTGCTGGATGAGTGTTGTTTTAGTGGAATTTGATACCGGACAGCGTATGGGGAAAATAAACATGTCTGTGATCTTTCTCTGACTCGGTAGGTGCAGAGATTAGTGTCAAACAGCCGTGTGTGTATAGACTATTCTGTCGCAAAATGCGGCGAAAATCCTACACGACGGTAGTTTGATTGCGGTGTTTACATGTCTGTACTGCACTTCAATAATGCGACTAAAATCGGCATACTCCACATTCGATTTCTGTTTAGTTCGATTATGACCTTAATCAGATTAAATTAATCAAAAATTGCTGTTTACATGGTAGACTCTTAAAATTGTCTTAATCGTATTAAAATCGGATTATTGGTGTGCATGTAAACGTACTCATTAACATTACAATCTGCACATCCACAATAGTCAGAAGTGGAGGTTATTTGGTTACTGTGTTAACAACATAAGTGAGTTTAAAGCATTCTGGTGCAAGAAACAACATTTGTAGCTTTAACAAAGATGAATTGTGTTTCATTTAGAGTAGTCAAGACTGTGAAGTCTTATTTTACATTTAATTATTTAATATCAGTCTCTGACTTCCCAAAACGTCCGCACCTTTTTCCTCTTTTGTAATTTTTTGTATTTATCTATTTGGTTCCACTTTATATTATTGATTTTAATAAATTTTTTTAAATTGTACGTATGATTGATTAAATACCTGCATGTAATTACATCTGTAATTAATTTCTGTAATTACATTTGTAATTACACTGTTGAACATCCGTTACACCTCAAGAGCATGTTGTGGCTATTTTCTTTAAGGAGGCTCTCTCCGTGGTAAAGAAGACAAAGTCTTACCCAGGATGTCTTTTAAGGTTTTATTCTTTGCAAAGGTCAGACAGTCATACAGTAACACAGGTTCCTGCAGAGTGCGACACTCAAAGAAGAGTGTGTTCCCTTTTTATCTAGTTTCTTCCCTCTAAAGCCCACAAGGCCATAGGTGACATAGCAAATGAATCAAGTCACAGTTATCTTAACACTCATGATTCTCTTTTAGTTGTCTATATTTCTATCCCACCTTCCACACGCCTGTACAGGTCATAGGTCACCATACATGGATTACAATCTTGTCTTATGATAAAAAGGCGCCAAAGTGGTCACGCATAGCTTAACTGTGTAATGTAGACATAGAAAAAGGAAAGAAGAACAGATTTTAAAATGCATATAAAGGTATATAAATGAATTTCCATAACAAGCACCAGAAGTGTTCTGCAATACATTATGAACACAGTAAGTACAGGGGTTGGACAATGAAACCAAAACACTGGCCAATTTTGTTTTGGAGGTTTCATGGCTAAATTTGCCCAGCCTGGTGGCCAATCATCATTGATTGCACATTCCACCAGTAAGAGCAGAGTGTGAAGGTTTAATAAGCAGAGTAATAGCACGGTTTTGCTTAAAATATTGCAATGAACACAACATTATGGGTGACTTTTCAGAGTTCAAAACAGAACAAATTGTTGGTGCGCGTCTCGCTGGCGCATCTGTGACTAAGACAGCAAGTCTTTGTGATATATCACGAGCCACGGTATTCAGGATAATGTCAGCATACCACCAAGAAGGATGAACCACATCAAACAGGAGTAATTGTGGATGCAAGAGGATACTGTCTGAAAGGGATGTTCGTGTGCCAATCCAGATTGTATCCAAAAAACATAAAACCACAACTGCAACTTTTTTGCACAAACTGTTCGTCTATAATTTTGGTCACTCGTGCCAATGCCAAATGTTGGTTTCAGTGGTGCCAACAGTAAAAATCTTGGGCTGTGGACAATATGAAACATGCATTGTTCTCTGATGAGTCCACATTCACTGTCTTTCCCATATCTGGGAGAGTTACGGTGTGGAGAAGCCCCAAAGAAGTGTACCACCTAGATTGTTGCATTCCCAGAGTGAAGCATGGGTTGGATCAGTGATGGATTGGACTGCAATATCATGGCCCATTGCCCAATATGGCCCAATGCCCCATGGCCCAATATCATGGCCCATCACCTAGGCCCAATGCTTTTGCTAGATGGGCGCATCAGGACTAGCAAACAATTCTGGAGGACCATGTGCACCCAATGGTTTAAACATTGTATCCTGAAAGCGGTGCCATGTATCAGGATGATAATAAATCAATAGACACAGCAAGATGGTGACAGAATGGTTTGATGAACATGAAAGTGAAGAACATCTCCCATGGCCTGCACAGTGACCAGATCTAAATATTATTGAGCCTCTTTGGGGTGTTTTGGAGGAGCGAAACGTTTTCCTCCACCAGCATCACGTGGTGACCTGGCCACTATTATGCAAGAAGAATGGTTCACAATCCCTCTGGCCACTGTGCAGGACTTTCTGTCATTCCCAATACGAATTGATGCTGTATTGGCTGCAAAAGAAGGCCCTACACCATGCTAATAAATTATTGTGGTCTAAAACCAGGCATTTCAGTTTAATCGTCCAACCCCTGTAGAATGTATTTATGTTTTCATGCAAGTACATAGTAGATAAGGGCACCAAATATAAAGTAGGACAATCTAATTGATTGTATTTTTATTCAGATGCACTGCAACCATTCAAAAATGAAGTTTTTCACAAGTTATTCAAGCCATCCAGTGAAATAGATCTCATATCGCAAATAATATCACAGAAAATCAAATTATTGCAATGTTGCTTTTTCCAAAACCGTGCAGCCCTACTGTATGGTGTCACTATAACTTCTCTATTTGTCCGTTTCTCCCTTCAGTTTCTCCCTCACACTCATAGATGCTCTGGACACATTGCTGGTACAGACTTTAATTCAACAAGACTTTTCCTTGCCGTGCTGTGGTGCAGATATAACATTTGCTTGTTTTCTTTTCTCTCTTTCTCCTGTCTTCCCCATCACAGATTCTAGGAAACCACACAGAGTTTCAGCGTGTGGCCACTCTGCTTCAGGACACTGTTGACTTCGACATTGACGTCAATGCATCTGTGTTTGAGACAAATATACGAGGTAAGCTCACTGCTGTTATGTGCTGAGCGTTACAAAGCTATATTTCAAAATATACACAACTCCATTATTCATTCATTCATTCATTTTCATTTCGGCTTAGTCCCTTTATTAATCTGGGGTCGCCACAGCGGAATGAACCGCCAACTTATCCAGCATATGTTTTTTATGCAGCGGATGCCCTTCCAGCTGCAACCCATCTCTGGGAAACATCCACACACTCATTCACACTCATACACTACGGACAATTTAGCTTACCCAATTCACCTGTACCGCATGTCTTTGGACTTGTGGGGGAAACCGGAGCACCCGGAGGAAACCCACACCAACACAGGGAGAACATGCAAACTCCACACAGAAACGCCAACTGACCCAGCCGAGGCTCGAACCAGCGACCTTCTTGCTGTGAGGCGAACGTGCTATCCACTGCGCCACCGTGAGGCTCCAACTCCATTATTGCGATGCTGATTTAATTTATTCATTTTCAGTTTTGTTATGAAAGTAGGAATGAGCCGGTTTAGCTGTAACAAGCATGGTTTAAAAATTGTTAAAGGTGCAGTAGGTAAATGTCTTCAGAAACATGTTTTGTTGTGCTGGTTGAAAGTCTCTTCACATTCCGATAGTGCTGATTAAAGTAAATGATCTAAATGTATGTATATGTATTTTTATATTCTGGGTGAGGCATAAGACTAAAAAATGTTCATCCGATTAAATATTGTCGGGCCGATAATTCCCATAATTCTGATAAGTAGCCCAAACTGTAGTCAGCAAATGTAGATTTGTACATCTGCGCACCTCTGTTCATGCAGATCCGCCATTTGTGCGTGCACACGCGCCGTGTTCACCACACGTGCACACGAGAGAGATGAGAGCTGTAAAAATAAATGCTGAATCAAACCTTTTTTAAATCCTGAATCAGTATTGGAGTTAGTTACTCCAATATAGTTAGTTATAAAGTACATTTTACAGCATCCATAATGTAGATTTTTATTCTGTTTAGCAACAAAACATCAGTAAATAGCGCTATTTGGCCTAGCCTGCTAGTGAGGTGAAGTTGGTTTTATATTCACATTGGTTCATTTTTGCACAATGACAACCTGTGACGCGCTCCCTATATTGTTTACCGCTACTCTCAATATTCGGTCTGAGGTAGCATGTAAGTATGGCTTATTAATAAGTGTAATTCCTGCACATACAGTAGTCGCTTTAGGACAAAGCATGTGAGAGAGTGAGACCAGCGATCCTTAAATACATGAACTATCACGCATTGTGACAAGTTTTGCTTGCTACACAACTGAAATGTGCTGGATATAATAAAATTTTTCGTTCGAAGTACTGTAATGTTTTCTAACTGGCGAATGACATGATCTAGTGTGTTGTCTGCTCTTTAATGTGCGCGCGTTCGTGTTTAGGAGGCATGGCTTTGGACAGCAGGGAGGGACTGTGTTTCAAAGATATTATGCTTACCAGTTAGCATTTAGGCAGATCACCTACTGCACCTTTAATATTTAAACATGTTTATATCATAAAAGTATATAATATACATTTAGTAGAAAAATTAGTACAGTATTGGATAATTTGTTTATTACTACAGCATTACTACAGTGTTGTATTACCATAGCAACAGCTGAATTACAATAACAGATTTATTTAAAGGTCCCGTGAAATTAAAATAAACGTTTTTAGATGTTGGCATCAGTATGTTAATCATAAAGATATCTATAAGCCAGTGTGCTACAAAACAGTGACAAAATTTGCGTTTGCATTTTTTTTTTTTTTTTTTTACATCACCTCAGTCACTTCAGTTTCTCAACAAATCTTCTGGCCAATCAAATGCTCTCTAGTATCTGACATCTCCTGCCCACTTTAAGATGGGATGTTTTGGTTTGACACTTCTCATTTGGTTTTCATTTGATGCGCTTAAGCTCAACTACCTTCACTAGCAGAGCTGTGATAATTCAAAATGCTATTGGCTGTTTTTTTAAAGGGGAGGAGCTACTCTGTGTCCTACCCTCTCTTAATGTTTCAGTTGAGATTACAGTACATCAAACATCGAAGAAAATGTCACATTTTAAAGCACTTCACAGAAAGTGCTGTACTATATAGTATGGTTCAAAAACTATTGTATTAACTATAAATGACTAGTATTTTTTCATGTGGGGAGTACTTGATACTTTCCTCATTTATAAGTCGCTTATAAAAAAATACTCTGTAATTGTGAAGCAAAACCAAATATTTGTAGTAGACAAGTGTGAAAATGGGCAAAACGGTGGCGCAGTGGGTAGTGCTAACGTGGGTAGTTTAACGCAATATTTTTAGTCAGTTTGATTGATGCAAGGGGCAGGACGGTGGCGCAGTGGGTAGCACAATCGCCTCACAGCAAGAAGGTTGCTGGTTCAAGCCTCGGCTGGGTCAGTTGGCATTTCTGTGTGGAGTTTGCATGTTCTCCCCGTGTTGGGGTTGGTTTCCTCCAGGTGCTCCGGTTCCCCCCACAAGTCCAAAGACATGCGCTATAGGTGAATTGGGTAAGCTAAATTGTCCGTAGCGTATGTGTGTGAATCAGAGTGTATGGGTGTTTCCCAGGGATGGGTTGCGGCTGGAAAGGCATCCGCTTCGTAAAACATATGCTGGATAAGTTGCCTGTTCATTCCGCTGTGGTGACCTCTGATGAATAAAGGGACTAAGCCGAAAAGAAAATGAATGAATGAACAAGTGTGAAAATAATAATTAAAAAAACACTAATCTTCATGTACTCTAGATTCACACAAACTGAGAAAGTCAAAAAGTCTGAGGTTGTTCTGTGCTCTGCTATATGTACTTTATTTATTGTTTCAAAACACAATATTTAGCATTTTTATTTTTGAGTGAGATATGACTTGGCAAACTCATTTCACGTCATTTGTATTGTAATACTGGGCTGTCCTCCAGTTTGTGCAGTGTTTGTGTTGATCTTGTGTTGCCTCCTGATCATCTGCAGTGGTTGGTGGGCTTCTCTCGGCTCATCTGCTCTCCAAGCGTGCTGGGATGAAGGTGGAGGAGGGCTGGCCCTGCTCTGGGCCCCTGCTGCGCATGGCAGAGGACGCGGCTCGCAAACTTCTTCCTGGTGAGGGACTAATATTTACAAAATCCTATTTTGGTCACACTTTATTTTAAAAGTACCATTCACACATTTTTTAGACCCTGTGTGAAGTTATAAGAACTTCAACTTTCACACGCAACGCTGTTCATCTCTGTCAGTTCCAAAGCAGTGAACCAATCAGAAGAACTCGTTGCAAGTTTCTATTCTATTTGTCCAGATCCCCTCGTGCTTAATGATGCACTTTTTTTTCTAACCATTCTAAAGCATTACGTCTTGCATTTTTAGAAGCAAAGACACGTTCAGTGCGAATGAGCAGTCATTTTCATTTATCCTGTCTGTTCTCAGCTTTCCAGACACCCACAGGGATGCCGTATGGCACAGTAAACCTGCTGCGGGGAGTGAACCCCGGCGAAACCCCCGTCACCTGCACCGCCGGAGTGGGCACCTTCATCTTAGAGTTCTCCACCCTCAGCCGACTCACCGGAGACCCTGTTTTTGAGAACGTGGCCCGCAAAGCTCTCAGGGCTTTATGGAGAACCCGCTCAGACATTGGCCTGGTAAAATCTCTTTAAGCCTTTTGTAGTACAATCATGACGCCAGAACACTGCATATCCAAATTAGTTTGCTTTATAAGGGTTAGTTCACCTCAAAATGAATATGCTGTCATTTAATCAGCCTCATTTCAGTTGAAACCCAAAATTTCGTGGTGGCCCTCGAGGATCGAGATTGGGCACCCCTGCTTTATTTGATGAACAGATTTATTTAAGGTTTTCACTCATATATAAACAAGAATACCAATGATCATTTACAGCTTTCAAAATTTGGTCATTGTGCTTCCTGACAGGTGAGAACCAATGAGGTTCATTCTTGTGTGTCACATGATGACACATTTAAAAATACAAAAGAACAAATGAGGTTTGTTCTTGTGTGTCATTTGTGGCCAAGCTTCTGTTCAGTGTTGTGTAAGTTACTTCAAAAAGAAATTATTAATTACATCATTAAAATTGGGCAGCACGGTGACGCAGTGGGTATCACAATCGCCTCACAGCTAGAAGGTCGCTGGTTCGAGCCCTGGCTGGGTCAGTTGGCATTTCTGTGTGGAGTTTGCATGTTCTCCCCGTGTTGGCGTTTCCTCCAGGTGCTCCGGTTTCCCCCACAGTCCAAAGACATGCGGTATAGGTGAATTGGGTAAGCTAAAATTGTCCATAGTGTATGAGTGTGAATAAGTGTGTATGGATGTTTCCCAGTGATGGGTTGCAGCTGGAAGGGCATCCGCTGCGTAAAAACATATGCTGGATAAGTTGGCGGTTCATTCTGCTGTGGCCACCCCAGATTAATAAAGGGACTAAGCCGAAAAGAAAATAAATGAATGAATGAATAATTAAAATTGTCTGAAAAGTATTTTAATTATTTGACTTAATACTACTTATAATCCATATAAATCTCAAGGCATATAGACAATTAAACCCTTTTAATTTGAGTCAAACAGAAACTTTAGTTGTATTTTTAAAAAACTCCATGGAAAAATGTTTCAAATAAATTGCACCACATTTCATACATAGCATATAATTACTTAGTTCATTGTTTCTTAGACATGTGCAATTGTTGGACAAATCTAACCTTCTTTAGATATGACATTATTTAGATATGACTGTCAAAAAACGATATACATTATGTACACAAGTGCTCTGGGATTGTTTTTGAACGCATGCCTTATATTTTCATGAACTAATTACTCAATTGTTTTTTCATAAGCATGTGCGATTATCCTGATATATGTAAGCTTATTCAAAAAATAGAAATAATCTAGAAAATATATTTGTGGAACAAAAAATATTTATAATAATTGATACATTTTTCTAATTTAAACGTATTAATCTGCTTCTCTAAATTGATTTATACAGATCTGTTGAATTTATGTCCAGTATTTAAGGCAAGTACATTATAAATAGCTTGTATTATCTGGGAATTAAAAGTATTCCCTTACTTTATCTTTCTTGGCAGCAAAGTAGTGTAATTATAGTAACTAGTAACTTTGTAACTAACTACACCAAACTTTGTTTATTTTTATTCACTGAATGGATGTAAATATTTTAGAATTTATTAAAAATATCTGCACTGATGTTCTACAGATAAATCACGTATATTTTTGAACTGACAGGGGGTTAGGTAAATAGTTTTTATTTTGGGATCAACAATTTAACTCTACATTGTGCGCTATTAACTTTTCTACTGGTAAATTCAAACATAACTACTTCTGTGATTCTACAGTATGAATATACAGTCGTCGCCAAAAGTTTTGAGAATGACATAAATATTGGAAATTGGAAAAGTTGCTGCTTAAGTGTTTATAATAGCAGTGTGCATATACTCCAGAATGTTCTGAAGGGTGATCAGATGATCTGCATATACTCCAGAATGTTCTGAAGGGTGATCAGATGATCTGCATATACTCCAGAATGTTCTGACGAGTGATCAGATGATCTGCATATACTCCAGAATGTTCTGACGAGTGATCAGATGATCTGCATAGTCCTTCTTTGCCATGAAAATGAACTTAATTCTGAAAAAAACTTTCCACTGCATTTCATTGCTGTCATTAAAGGAGCTGCTGAGATCATTTCAGTAATCGTCTTGTTAACTCGGGTGAGAATGTTGACGAGCACAAGGCTGGAGATCATTATGTCAGGCTGATTGGGTTAGAATGGCAGACTTGACATGTTAAAAGGAGGGTGATGCTTGAAATCATTGTTCTTCCATTGTTAACCATGGTGACCTGCAAAGAAATGCGTGCAGCCATCATTGTGTTGCATAAAAATGGCTTCACAGGCAAGTATATTGTGACTACTAAGATTGCACCTAAATCAACAATTTATAGGATCATCAAGAACTTCAAGGAAAGAGGTTCAATTCTTGTTAAGAAGGCTTCAGGGCGTCCAAGAAAGTCCAAGAAAGGTGTGAGCGCATCTGAGGCGAAGACTTTTGGAAGATGGCCTGGTGTCAATAAGGGCAGCAAAGAAGCCACTTCTCTCCAAAAAAACCATCAGGGACAGATTGATCTTCTGCATAAAGTATGGCGAATGGACTGCTGAGGACTGGGGCAAAGTCATATTCTCCGATGAAGCCCCTTTCCGATTGTTTGGGGCATCTGGAAAAAGGCTTGTCTGGAGAAGATAAGGTGAGCGCTACCATCAGTCCTGTGTCATGCCAACAGTAAAGCATCCTGAGACCACTCATGTGTGGGGTTGCTTCTCATCCAAGGGAGTGGGCTCGCTCACAATTTTGCCCAAAAACACAGCCATGAATAAAGAATGGTACCAAAACACCCTCCAACAGCAACTTCTTCCAACAATCCAACAACAGTTTGGTGAAGAACAATGCATTTTCCAGCATGATGGAGCACCGGGCCATAAGGCAAACGTGATATCTAAGTGGCTCTGGGACCAAAACGTTGAAATTTTGGGTCCATGGCTTGGAAACTCCCCAGAGCTTAATACTATTGAGAACTCGTGGTCAATCCTCAAGAGGCGGTTGGATAAAACACTAGTTCTGACAAACTCCAAGAAGTGATTATGAAAGAATGGGTTGCTATCAGTCAGGATTTGGCCCAGAAGTTGAGAGAGCATGCCCAGTCGAATAGCAGAGGTCTTGAAAAATAAGGGCCAATACTGCAAATACTGACTCTCTGCATAAATGTCATGTAATTGTGGATAAAAGCCTTTGAAACGTATGAAGAGCTTGTAATTATAGTTCAGTACATCACGGAAACAAAGATCTAAAAGCAGTTTAGCAGCAAACTTTGTGAAAACAATTATTTGTGTCATTCTCAACACTTTTGGCCACGACTGTAGTGTGTTCTGAATGACCTTCTACTACCTATCAGTCCTACTGACCGCAGCCAGAAGTGCTTAGGCCAAATGCCTCTAATGACGTGAAGTCTAATGACTTTTAGCTGCTACTTTCTTACCAGAACGTTAATCGCTTTAGCAGCTATTAGTGGGACAGGATGGATGTTTAAAAATGCCAAAGTTTTGTTTATGTTTGCCCATGTGAATTTAAATGCTGTTGTTTACATCCAATTATCCCTGAGTTCACAGAAAACTGATTGTTACGCTGACTCCTGTTTTCTTTTTCTCAGTACCAGGAAGCTCAGTTCGTCAGTGCGTTGGTGTGTAATATAGCTGGATATATGTAAGCTGATTTAAAAGGATAACATGTAGAAATGCACGATATTGGAAAAAAAGTACATTGCGATATTTACATTTTCTGTAATTTATATAGCAATTTTCCACAAGATAACTTAATTAATGAATAATTTGAGATGGATTGGGATGATTTTGTAGGGGAGTGCATAAAATATAATAAACAAATTGCAGAAGAGATACGTAAATGAGAGAAAAAATACAAACGAAGGAGTCTAACAGCATACAGGTACAGAAATAAAACAATAAAGCTGTATATTCTTCATTGTGTAAATAATTAAATACAGTTAATCTTTGGTAAAGCTACAAACGTAATAATTCCTTGTGCCCAAATGCTTTCAACTAGCTTAAAATGTTTACTGAAGGCCTTAAAAACACAAACAATTGAAAAACTTTCACTTTTTTATGGTTTAACTTAAATTTCTCATGTGTTCTGAACTGCTGTACCTGCTCAACTATAACCCTGACTGCACGTTGCATGTCCTGTGATGTTGCACATTCACACATTGCAATATCGATGCTAAAACGATATATTGTGCAGCTCTAATTACATGTGTTTGTTATTATTTGTATTTTTATTTAATATACAACTTTGGAAAAAAAAATAATAGACCACTTTAAAATTTTCAGTTTCTCCATTTACGATTTATGTTTATAGTATGCAGTTATGCATTTCAGTAAAACATATTTTGTTTTGTTCTGTAATCTATTGATGAAATTCCTTGCAAATTCCTAAAATAAAAACTCTTATGATTCAGTTTAAAATAACAAAAAGTGCAAAAAAAAAGTTCATTTTTAGGCAGCACAATGCCGATGTTTAATCTTTATAGTTCAGAAAATAATATTTGGTGAAAAATAGAATAAAGCATATTAGTTGAATAAAGCATAATTGACGTTTACTGAAACCAATACATAATAAATACATGGTAACTGATCATTTTCGCTGAATTGTTCTGTAGCTGAATGTATTTAATAATAAAAATATGAATATAACTTTCATTCATGTTCTCCCCGTGTTGGCGTGGGTTTCCTCCGGGTGCTCCGCTTTCCCCCACAAGTCCAAAGACATGCGCTATAAGTGAATTGGGTAAGCTAAAAAATGTCCGTAGTGTGTGTGTGTGGATGAGTGTGTGGATGTTTCCCAGTGATGGGTTGCGGCTGGAAGGGCATCCGCTGTGTAAAACATATACTGGATAAGTTGGCGGTTCATTCCGCTGTGGCGACCCCAGATTAATAAAGGGACTAAGCCGAAAAGAAAATAAATGAGTGAATGAATAACTTTCATTCATAATGCACTTTATATTTGAACGGAATCCCAGAGTGCTACAAGTACATGCTAAACAAAATGTTAATAGTGAGTCAAAGGCTTATTTTTATATTTAGGTCAGAAATAAACAAGGATTTATGAAAGATGAACAAGTACATTTTATATATAATTTCATCTCTTTATTTCATCTAAAGTATAACATTTTTAAATGTCGTTTTATCATATATTTTTTTTAATCAAGGTCCATTTATATATTCATTCATTCATTGATTTTCATTTCGGCTTAGTCTCTTTATTAATCTGGGGTCGCCACAGCGGAATGAACCGCCAACTTATCCAGCATATGTTTCACGCAGCGCATGCCCTTCCAGCTGCAACCGATCTCTGGGAAACATCCATATACACCCATTCCACTCATACACTACGGACAATTTAGCTTACCCAATTCACCTATACCGCATGTCTTTGGTCTTTGGACCCGGAGGAAACCCACGCCAACACGAGGAGAACATGCAAACTCCACACAGAAACGCCAACTGATCCAGCCGAGGCTCGAACCAGCGACCTTCTTGCTGTGAGGCGAACGTGCTATCCACTGCGCCACCGTGAGGCCCTCCATTTATATAGTTTTAGCTAGTTTGCACAAGAAAAACATGGTCATATTTCACACTCTCTATGATCCTTGTAATTAAATGGGGCTTTAGGACTACAATGTAAACCCTCTTTGCATGTGAACTGAGCAACAATGCTTTTTCCTGAGTTCACACACGTGCAAACACTTTCCATGACCACAGGGTTCCTTCACATTTTGGAAAAAAATATGTCATTTCAATTTAGTAATAACAGATAAACACTAAAAACAAACTAATTATACAAGTTTGAATGGACCCGCCAAAGGTTTAGAGATCATTTAACTAAACTAAATACATTTAAGGCTTATATATTTTTATAAAAATAAGCAAATCAAACGCAGGGTCTACATAAGCAAATCAAATGCAGGGTCTACATAAGCAAATCAAACGCAGGGTCTAGATAAGCAAATCAAACGCAGGGTCTACATAAGCAAATCAAACGCAGGGTCTACATAAGCAAATCAAACGCAGTGTCTACATAAGCAAATCAAACGCAGGGTCTACATAAGCAAATCAAACGCAGGGTCTACATAAGCAAATCAAACGCAGTGTCTACATAAGCAAATCAAACGCAGGGTGTACATAAGCAAATCAAACGCAGGGTCTACATAAGCAAATCAAACGCAGGGTCTACATAAGCAAATCAAACGCAGGGTCTACATAAGCAAATCAAACGCAGGGTCTACATAAGCAAATCAAACGCAGGGTATTAACCGCAACATTTTTAAAGTTACTTTTTTTTATAATGTAAAGTTGCAGTCACACTGCACGTTTCGCCTTATAGGCTTCCATTCATACACGTGTGTATGCAGCAGACAAGAAACGCAAGCTTGTGTGACAAGTTTTGCATGTCGCTGAGCTCCAAAGTTCGAGCTTGGTGACTTCTAACCTGCGCAATCGCATCACGTGATTGCATGAGACCAATAGAAGATCAAAACGTTACCACTCTGTTCAGACATGTGATAAATTGAACAATCGTTAGCTTTATCAATGTCTAATCGTCTTCTTTTATCCCACCCCTTTTCGCAGCACTGTACGACAGAATTTCGCATGCTCAATCACTAGTGTGACCAGTCGATCAGATGTTAAAGGGGCTGTATGTCAAATGTAGAAAGTTTTGTTATTAGTGACACCGGTGGTCGTTTAGTGAACTGCATCCAGCAATTTACTGTTGAACTTTTTCGTTTTGGATTAGAATTTTTAAACATGTTGGAAATATGTTTGTACTAGTATAATCGTAAAACAAACATCCTGACTACGGATGTGTGTGGATCATGGTCGTATACCCGGGTGCTGTGCATGATCTGCGGGTCGGGCAGGTCAGGTAATCAAAAAGTACGTTCTAATTAATTTTGGTTTGGTAGCGGGTGGATAGGATCCATCATTAATAATGCAAATAATAACTACATTCTTTGAGATATGAACATGTTTTAAATGCATATTTCATCAGACAGATAGACATTAATAAAGGGATTGTCTTAAAGGGATTATTCATTCATTTTCTGTCAATTCCTCACCCTCATGTTGTTGAAAATGTTCATCGTCGTTGATCTTTGGGACACAAATGTAGACATTTTGGATGGAATCTGGGAGCTCCCTCATCCTCCACAGACCACTATGGTCCCGACTCGTTCAAAGTCCAGAAAGGTACCAAAAACATCCTTAAATCAGTGGTTCAATCTGAATATTATGAGGCTATAAGAATACTTTTGTGCCACATAAAACAAAAATAATGACTTTATTCAACAGTTACTTCACCTCAGTGTCAGTATTGGGCGCACATTCAATCTAAAGCATTTTTAACTGTAAACGAAAATTGCAGTATTAATAACGTGTGGTTGTTATTATTATTATTATTACTACTATTAAACAAAATAATAAAAAAAAAAACTGTATGTTTTGGTCATCATCCATCAAAGTCTGATCTCGGCTTCAGTCACAATATTCTTAACCACGCCCCTCTTACGGTTACAAGGGAATGATGTGCAAAAAGAAAGCCCTGTCCCTACTACTTTGTTTAAGTTGAAAATACATCAACAGACTGAAATAAAAGTAACGTTCAGTTCATGTGTACTTTAATAAAAGTCACACAACCCCCTCATGTTTTCAGGTGGGAAACCATATAGATGTCATAACGTCGAAGTGGGTCGCTCAGGACGCAGGGATTGGAGCAGGAGTTGATTCATACTTTGAATATCTGGTAAAGGGTGCCATCATGCTTCAAGATGAGGAGCTGCTGACAATGTTTCACGGTAAACATTGAGTTATTAATAAAGCAATAGCTGACATGCATTACAAAACTATTGTATATGCAGTTAATGCCTTGCTAAATCGCTTGCTAATGTTTGTTTTGAATAAACGTGATTGCTGTTTATCTTCACTTATCTTGTATACATGGAAGCATTATCAACTTTCAAATGTGTGTTGCAGAATTTGATAAGTCCATAAAGAACTACACTAAGTTTGATGATTGGTATCTGTGGGTGCAGATGCATAAAGGAACAGTATCAATGCCTGTGTTTCAGTCTCTGGAGGCGTTCTGGCCTGGAATGCAGGTGAGGAAACGGTAAAATATGTCACAAGGGAATGAAACAATGCGGTTTTCAGCATATGACTCATTCCAGAGTTGGGGGTTCATTTTGAGCATTTCCCATTTGTTTTCCTTATACTGAAATTATATACTGGAAACCATAACGATCGTAACAGAGTTTACAGAGTGACAAAGTTGACAGTAACAGAGTTAACCGTGACAGTAGCAGACAGAAAGAGAGTTTGACAGTAACAGGGTGACAGAGTTGACAGTAAGAGAGTTGACAGTAACAGAGTTAACCGTGATTGTAGCAGACAGTAAGAGAGTTGACCGTAACAGAGTTGACCGTAACAGAGTTGACAGAAACAGAGTTGACCATAACAGTAACAGAGTTAACCGTGACAGTAGCAGACAGAAAGAGTTTGACAGTAACAGGGTGACAGAGTTGACAGTAAGAGAGTTGACAGTAACAGAGTTAACCGTGATAGTAGCAGACAGTAAGAGAGTTGACCGTAACACAGTTGACCGTAACAGAGTTGACAGAAACAGAGTTGACCGTGACAGTAGCAGACAGAAAGAGAGTTTGACAGTAACAGAGTGACAGAGTTGACAGTAAGAGAGTTGACCACAACTGAGTTGACCATAATTGAGTAACAGAGTTGACTGTGTCAGAGTAACAGACAGAAAGAGAGTAGACAGTGACAGACAGAAACAGAGTAGACAGTGACAGAGTAGACAGTGACAGA
>CAIGQW010054382.1:1561654-1608570 GCA_903798125.1 Danio choprae
CAGTGACAGACAGAAACAGAGTAGACAGTGACAGACAGAAACAGAGTTGACAGTAACAGAGTAGACAGTGACAGAGTTGACAGTAACAGACAGAAAGAGAGTTGACAGTGACAGAGTTGACAGTAACAGACAGAAACAGAGTTTACAGCAACAGTTGACCGTAAGGACTGTAACAGAGTTGACAGTAAGAAAGTTGACAGTAAGAGAGTTGAGAGAAGGAGCAAGCACTTGGAGCAAGTCTCATGCCTTTTGTATAAGTGATTTTAAAGATTCTTTTTATAATTGATGTAACAGAGTTGACCAGAATGTAGAGACAGACACAAAACATATTAACGTGAAAATCAGACTTAATTATTTCATGATAATTGAAGCTGAATGTATGGTGCAAAAATATATATATATATATATATTTTTATATTTTCAAGACAAAAATGTCCCTAAATACACATAAAAACGTTATTTTTAGAGACAACTTGCAATTAGTCTTCGTATTCATTAATAGAATGATTGTCTAGAAGACGTAAAATGTGCCCACAATTCAAGAATCTAGATCCCAGTGGCACCTGGTAATGTCAATGTGCTTGTTTGATATCAGAGTTTAATAGGTGATATTTCCAGTGCCACTAAGAGCTTCCACAACTACTACAGCGTGTGGCGTCAGTTTGGAGGTCTCCCAGAATTCTACAGCATTCCTCAAGGTTATACAGTGGACAAGCGAGAGGGATACCCACTGCGGCCAGGTATATAGACAACACACAGCACCAGACAGCCAGGCGCACATTAGATCAACCTTAGATCATTGGTTTGAACATTATTGCAGACACACACTGAAAAGAGTCAAACTGTTTTGTCTTTCATTCAAAGTATATTTTTATATTAGATTAAGAGAAAAATGGTTCCTGATTATAAACTGTTTCATTCAATTTGGCAAAAAAAACTAACCCCCACGGTAAATTTAAAACAGTTTTTTTTTTATATGGACCACATGAAAAAAGTTACTGTTCATGTGCTTTTAGTTTTTATGTATTTCTAATGTGAGTTTGATTACCATCTTGTGTGACATATAGCCATTTTGTGTGTGTGTTTGTGTTTGTGTGTGTGTGTGTGTGTGCGTGTGTGTGCGTGTGCGTGTGCGTGTGTGTGCGTGTGCGTGTGCGTGTGTGTGTGTGCGCGTGTGTGTGTTGAACAGAGTTAATAGAAAGCGCGATGTATCTTTATAAGGCCACTGGTGACCCTTCATTCATCCAGCTTGGCCGAGATGCAGTGGAGTCCATTGACAGAATCAGCCGGGTCAACTGTGGTTTTGCCACTGTGAGTGTCTCTGTCTTACTTTTGTTTCATGTTTCAACTCTCAAAAATATTGACTCTTCAACAGGGTTGGGTGTAATTAGTAACAAAGTAACTAGTTACTGTAATTAAATTACTTTTCTGCCGATGAGGTCAAGTAAGGGATTACTTTTCGTTTTTAGGTCATTTAAAACATTTACTTGCCTTTAAAAAATGGACATACATTTAACAGTTTTATATCATTCAATTCAGAGAAGCAGAGTAATATTCATTCATTCATTCATTCATTCATTCATTTTCCTTTGGCTAAGTCCCTAAATTATCAGAGGTCGCCTCAGCGGAATGAACCTCCAACTGTTTCAGCATATGTTTTACGCTTCCAGCTGCAACCCAGTATTGGGAAACACTCATACACACTCTCATTCACACATGCACTCATACACTACAGCCAATTTAGTTCATTCAATTCACCTGTAGCACATGTCTTTGGACTGTGGGGGAAACCGGAGCACCTGAAGGAAACCCACGCCAACACGGGGAGAACATGCAAACTCCACACAAATGCGCCAACTGGACCAGACGGGACTCGAACCAGTGACCTTGAAACACTGAGCCACCATGCCGCCCCAGCAAAGTAATATATATACTGTATATATTGCAGTATTATTCAAGTCAACCTGAGGGCTTCCATAGCAACTGTATATTAATACCCTCTCTTATTGTTAGTTTGCTATGAGGGAATGATGTGCTAATGAATATAACTTAGGAGAAGCAGAGTAGATGTCAATGTATTTTTTAGTCATTCAGATATTTTTGCATATGAACTGAATTTTTCAACTAAAGGAGGTTTTATTTGTCCGACAACTGCACATGCTTAAGAAACCATTGCACATTTTAGATGCTGAAGCCAATATATGGTATTCATGGTGTCATTCATTAAACATATTTTAGTTTTGATACTCATTGTTTAAATTTCGTGTTACCATTAAAAGGTCCTGTTTAACTCAAATGTACAGAATTACGTTTTTTTTATAGTCAATGCGTTGAGATTTATGTGGACTTTCAGTATTTAGTCAAGTAATTACATTACTTACTGACCAATTAAGTTACTTTTCAGACAAAGTAAATAGAAAAGTAAATACAGTTGTAACGATGTAGTTAACTCTTTCCCTGCATTTTTGATGACATTCACGCCAACACGGGGAGAACATGCAAACTCCACACAGAAATGCCAACTGACCCAGCCGAGACTCGAACCAGCGACCTTCTTGCTGTGAGGCGACAGTGCTAACCACTGTGCCACCGTGTCGCCGAAAGAGTTAATAATTAATAATTGCTTTTTTTCAAGTAACTAACATAGCTCTTCATTCATTTTTTCTCCTAAGGTGAAGGATGTAAGGGACCATAAGTTGGACAACCGCATGGAATCCTTCTTCCTAGCCGAGACCATTAAATACCTCTACCTTCTCTTCGATCCTGACAACTTCCTTCACAACACGGGCACAGAGTTTGAGCTCGGGGGTCTGCGGGGTGACTGTATCCTCAGCGCCGGGGGCTATGTGTTCAACACAGAGGCTCATCCGCTGGACCCTGCCGCGCTCCACTGCTGCAGCCGAGAGCAGCAGGAGCGCAGGGAGATTCAGGACATCCTCCTCAGCTTCTCGCAGCAGCAAACAGAGGAGCCGTCCCAGGACCAGAGCGCAGGCGGCTCTCCGGAGAGCATTGCACTGAAGCCGGGAGAGCGGAGGAAAGCGCCGGTGCTCTCCTGCCCCACACAGCCCTTTAGTGCCAAACTGGCCGTTATGGGTCAGGTCTTCTCTGACAACTCTTGAACAGACTTGCCTACCGCGTGTAAAGATGTAGATTTACCTTTGTAATTTAACTTTGGAGAGATTAAATGTTTTCTAAATATGTGGATTTTTTTCCACTCTTTTTATTAAAAAACTTTTAGACAACACAGGCTTTGGCGTTCAGTACAGTCATGTGGATTATTCTTGTTTTAAGCTGTTCACATTTAAAACAAGTTATTTTCTTGACCCTACCCTAAAAAAACTTTATGGTAAGATCCTGATATACTGTACCTCAAATTTAACTTGTGACAAACTTAAAGTTTTAGATGATACAGGCTTTGGCATTCAGTACAGTGTTAACCGGTCTGTGTGAGTCCTAATGACCCAGTATAGTGAAGGGGACGCTATACTATGAGTGAGCGCCGTCTTTTGGATGAGACATTGAACCGAGGTCATTAAAAATCCCATGGCAAAGAGTAGTGGTGTAACTCCGGCGTCCTGGACAAATTTCCATCCATCAGCCCTTACTCATCATGACCTCCCAATCATCCCCATCCACTGAATTGGCTCTATCACTGTCTCTCCAGTCTACCTATAGCTGGTGTGTGGTGAGTGCACTGGCGCCGTAGTCCTGTGGCTGCCATCACAGTGGATGCTGCACACTGGTGGTGGTGTGGAGAGACCCCACCTCATGATTGTGAAGTGCTTTGGGTGTATGGCCATACACAATAAATGGGCTTTATAAATACACATTACTTACTTACTTCAAGTTATTTTCTTAACCTCATCCCCAAAAAATCCTTATGGTAAGATCCTGACATACTTCAAATTTAACTGGTGTGACTTACTTATGAACAAAATCACGCCACAATGAAGTTCTTTGGAGTTTGAAACCCCTTAAGGGCTTTGAAATGTGCATTTTTGTTACATTTTTGACGTCATTTGAACTAAAACCTGAAGACAGGGCGTTAACAGAGCAGCACCTCCCCTTTTAAAAAACAGCCAATAGCGTTTCGGTTTTATTACAACTGTACCAGTGAGAGTGGTTGAGCTCAAGCACATATAGTAATAGCATCTTGAAGGGGGCGGGGCATGTCAGATACTAGACAGCATGTGATTGGTAAGAAGTTTTGAGGAGAAACTTAAGTATGAGGTGGCATCAAAACAATTGTTGATCCATTTAGGTGGAAGTGACAAACTGCAAAGGTGGATGTTTATACCTTCTTAATGCAATTATTATTATTATTATATATATTTTTGTTGAAGCACACTAGCTTATAGATATCCTTAAGACTATCATACTGATACTAACATCTAAAAAAACTTTTATTTTGATTTCACAGGGACTTGAAAGAGATGCTTCACCTAAAACTGAAAACTCTTGTCACCATTTTCTCACCTTTACTTGTCACAAACCTGATTTCTTTTGTCTGTTGAACTCTAGGGATGTGTATTATTAAGGTTTTAATGGTTTTTACTACTTTACTACTATCGGTTCTGTACTTTAACAGTACTCTTGGAACCTCTTGCAATGTAAAAAATTGTATTTATAATTTCTTAAGCACGCCTTGCGGTGGTGCAGTGGGTAGCACGCTCGCCTCACAGCAAGAAGGTCGCTGGTTTGAGCCTTGGCTGGGTCAGTTGGCATTTTGTGTGGAGTTTGCATGTTCTCCCCGTGTTGGCGTGGGTTTCCTCCGGGTGCTCCGGTTTCCCCCCCAAGTCCAAAGACATGTGCTATAGGTGAATTGGGTAAGCTAAATTGTCCGTAGTGTGAATGAGTGTGTATGGATGTTTCCCAGTGATGGGTTGCAGCTGGAAGGGCATCCGCTGCGTAAAACATATGCTGGATAAGTTGGCGTTTCATTCCGCTGTGGCGACCCCAGAAAGGGACTAAGCCGAAAAGAAAATGAATGAATGAATTTCTTAAGTATAGTTTATTATTATTGATCTATTTGTAAGTACATTGATATAAATCGTCATTACTGCTACTACGGTTGCCTCGTTGTGTGTGTTTGTAGCTTCGCCACGTAGAATTGAAATTTCCACTTTTTTATCATAAAACACATCACCATTCGCTAGTATTTGTATTTTCTACTAAGGGTGAACAAACTCTTAATACATTTATATGATCAAATCTACTTTATAACGTTCTGTCTCTCGAGCATCCGCCTGTGAGCTGTAGCTTTAACCAGCTAAAGCTACCGACTTCCTCTACTTACTGTCTTTGCTCTTCACCCTGTACTATGTTGCTTGCATGTTCATCCTTGTGTGTAGAAGAAGCAGCGATGGAGGCGTTGGATGTGGAACTGGAGAAGCTTGGGAACCAGATTCACCTTCTGGAGATGAAGCGAGCGCAGATCCGGAGACAACGGGCCCTGCTCGATGTTCCCCGGACTGCGGCTCGCTCATCTGAGGTAAGTGTGCGATACAATCTTAACACTCCATCCACCTCAACCCCGTGTGTTACTCCGTCCAGTCCCAGCGCACCAAAGCTGCGGCTTGGCCAGGGGTCGGTCACGCTGGCACCTGGCTATCGTGGCACCTGCACCTGGTTGCAGCCGCGTAAGGTGAATACCAGGTCCCGGGGCAGAACGTCTCCTCCTGTGTTCGAGTTGCCCACGGAGAACCGCTTCGCCCCCCTCTGCGAGACGGGTCGCGATGTGGCTGTCATCGGTGACTCCATCGTTTGCCACGTCCGTGCTGCTTCCACTAAAGGTAACAACGTACGCACTCACTTCTTTCCCGGTGCTCGTGTTAAGGATGTTTCTGCTAGGGTACCCGCTATCCTGAGCGCTGGCGAGAGCATCGGAGCTGTCGTTCTCCACGTGGGGACGAACGACACCGGGCTGCGGCAGACGGAGATCCTGAAGAGGGACTTCAGGAGCCTGATCGAGACGGTTCGACACACCTCGCCCGCCATGCAGATCATCGTATCTGGACCGCTTCCTACTTACCGCCGAGGAAATGAAAGGTTCAGTAGACTTTTTGCTCTCAATGAATGGCTTTTAACATGGTGTAAAGAACAGAAATTGCTCTTTGCCAATAACTGGAATCTTTTCTGGGAGCGTCCTAGGCTCTTCCGTCCTGATGGTCTGCACCCCAGCAGAACTGGAGCTGAACTCCTGTCGGACAACATCTCCAGGATGCTTCGTTCTGTCTGACTAGTAAGTGAAAATTCACATTTTAGCCATATAGACTATTGCTTGTCACACTTAAATCACAGTAATGCATACCAGGCTAACACTATAGAGACTGTGTCTGTTCCTCGTATTATTAGCTCAAGAAATAAACTTACTATGTGCTCCAGAAAACATCTATTAAGAATCAAACCAGAAAAACTGCAAAAAAGTGAAAATAGACATTTTATAAAGCTTGGTCTCTTAATAACAGACAATAATCTTAACGCACTCTGTCTCACTGAAACCTGGCTGAAACAAAATGACTATATTAGCTTAAATGAAGCAACTCCTTCAGGATTCTTATATAAACATGTGGCTCGTCAAACTGGTCGTGGTGGTGGAGTTGCATCAATCTTTAATGATAGTCTTAACGTTAATCAGAGAAACGGACTTATGTTTAACTCTTTTGAAGTATTGGCACTTAATGTTATGTTTCCGGATATTAGGAAAAAAACTACGTTATCTCTCGCTTTAATCACCATATATAGACCTCCAGGACCCTATGTCACTTTTCTAAAAGAGTTTTCTGATTTTATTTCTGATGTACTAGTTAAAACTGATAAAATGCTAATTGTAGGAGACTTTAACATACACATAGATGACGCTAACGATACATTAGGGCTCGCATTTACCGATTTTGTTTACCTGAAATTAGCAGATCTGCACAGATATATCGTCCTGGTAGAACTATCGTCCCATCCACTAAAGACGAATTTGCAAATAACTTACCTGATCTATCTATATTTTTAAATGTACCCGCAAACGCAAATGACCTTGATGTAGTAACCAGCAGTATAGATGCTATCTTTACTAACACACTAAATACTGTGGCACCCATTAAATTAAAAAAGGCTAAAGAGAATAAAACTACACCATGGTATAATAGTCATACTCGCGCTCTCAAAAAAGCAACTCGTGCCCTGGAACGTAAGTGGAAAAAGACTAAATTAGAGGTTTTTAGAATCGCGTACAAAGATAGTATGTCCAGCTATAGGAGGGCTCTAAAATCTGCCAGTACAGAGCACCTCCGCAAACTGATAGAAAACGATCAGAACAATCCTAGATTCTTATTTAACACTATTGGTAAATTAACAAATAATCGGTCATCTCTGGAACAAGATATCCCTCTGCACATTAGTAGTGATGACTTCATGAATTTCTTCAGTGATAAAATAGAAGGCTTCAGAAGAAAAAAGAAGATGTTAAACTTTCTGCTCCACATTATACCTCAGATTTATTAAACATTCCACTGAATCAATATAATCTACAGTGCTTCAACAGGATAGAACAGGAAGAGCTAGATAAACTTATAAATGGTTCTAAACCAGCTACATGTATGTTAGACCCAATTCCAACTAAGTTACTGAAAGAGTTGTTACCTGTAGTAGGAGAACCTCTTCTTAATGTTATTAACTCTTCTTTATCTTTAGGCCATGTTCCAAATCCTTTCAAGCTAGCTGTTATTAAGCCTATTATTAAGAAACCACAACTAGACCCCAGCAACTTAGCTAATTATAGGCCTATTTCAAATCTTCCATTTATGTCTAAAATACTAGAAAAAGTTGTTTCTGCCCAATTATGCTCCTTTCTACAGATGAACAACGTTTTTGAAGTGTTTCAGTCAGGTTTCAGGCCTCATCACAGTACAGAAACCGCATTAGTGAAAATAACCAATGATTTACTCTTAGCTGCTGACCAAGGCTGCATCTCGTTATTAGTTTTACTTGATCTTAGTGCTGCATTTGACACCATTGACCACAATATACTTATAGATCGCTTAAACTCTACAGGTGTCCAGGGACAGGCTCTACAATGGTTTAAGTCATACTTAACTGACCGTTACCAGTTTGTCAATATAAATGGACAGCCCTCACAAACCAGGCCAGTAAAGTATGGGGTGCCTCAAGGGTCAGTTCTAGGCCCTTTGCTGTTTACAATATACATGCTACCCCTGGGAGACATTATTAGATGACATGGTATCAGCTTCCACTGCTATGGAGATGATACCCAATTATATATTTCAACAAAACCTGATGAGACATCTGAACTGTCTAAACTAACTCAATGTATTAAAGATATTAAAGACTGGATGACCAACAATTTTCTTCTCTTAAACTCAGACAAAACAGAATTATTACTTATTGGGCCTAAATCCTGTACACAGCAGATCTCACAACTTGACCTGCAATTAGAGGGATGCAAAGTTAGCATTAGCTCTACTGTTAAAGATCTGGGTGTTATATTAGACAGCAATTTATCTTTTGAAAATCACATCTCCCGTGTCACACAAACCGCCTTCTTTCATCTGAGAAATATCGCTAAGTTACGAAATATGCTATCCATCTCAGATGCAGAAAAGCTAGTTCACGCTTTTATGACCTCTAGGCTGGATTACTGTAATGCTCTGTTTGCTGGTTGCCCAGCATCTTCTATTAATAAACTTCAGCTAGTACAAAATGCAGCTGCCAGAGTTCTTACCAGGTCTAGAAAATATGATCATATCACCCCAATTTTATCCTCCTTACACTAGCTGCCTGTTAAGTTCCGTATTGATTACAAAATAATGCTTCTTGCCTATAAAGCTTTAAATAATCTAGCTCCTGTTTATCTAACTAACCTTCTGTCTCGTTACAATCCAACCCGCTCTTTAAGATCTCAAAACGCAGGGCTTCTGGTAATACCTAGAATAGCAAAGTCGAGTAAAGGAGGTCGAGCCTTCTCATTTATGGCTCCTAAACTCTGGAATAGCCTTCCTGATAATGTCCGAGGCTCAGACACACTCTCTCAGTTTAAAACTAGATTAAAGACTTATCTTTTTAGTAAAGCATACACTCAATGCATCGCATAACGGTATGGTGTATTAGTGTACTCCTCCTGTCCTAATACACCAGCCATTGTGTTAGAAACTCTCATATGCTTTACATATTTGTTATATAACTGCTATTTTCATCTATAACAATCCTTTTTCTCTCTGGTTTAAATACACTATGAACAGCAGCTACGCTAAATATTTTCTTTATTTTCTATTTCCACCTGGGGATACTCATCCCGAGGTCCCTACAGATTTGCAGCGCCATCGATGCGATCCTAGACCTGTGAAGAGATGATCCGAAGGTATCCTGGACCAGGCCGTATCCGAGCTGATACCGTGGTGGCCATGGAGGAATGGAGTGCATGAGACTGATTCCTGAAAGGCTACAGTGACGAACAAGTCTACGTTTGATCCTGTGGGCCAGCCTAACCTCCCGCTGGTGCCCTACCACACCTGCAGCTTACACGATGGATGTCCAGCTTCTCCAGCCCGGCACCTAGACTGCAGCTCCAGATAGGAAGTTTGGCCAGAGGAAAATGACCGTGCCTAACATTGCGTGGTCTCCCTCGAGGTTTTTTTCCCTTCACTTCGTCAATTGGTGAAGTTTTTTCCTCGCCACTGTTGCCACTGGCCTGCTCGGATTGGGACTTGTGGAGCTGTGCTTCAGTGGATTTGCTCTTCAGTGTTTGAACTTTCAGCAGTGAAACTTAAACCACACTGAACTGAACTGAACTGAACTGAACTAAACTCTGAAATCTGGACTTTACTTGAACTTGTTAAGCTGCTTTGACACAATCTACATTGTAAAAGCGCTATATAAATACACTTGAATTGAATTGAATTGAATAAAGGCATTTTTAATGTTTCAGATTTATTTAGGCTACTGCAGAAAAAGAAAAATTATATTTTCAATGTAACCAAATGTTTTTAAATTGTTACTGTTATACTAATTTAGAGAGACCTTGTGCGATTCACTACCTGAGGATGTGGATGATGTACCGTTAGTAGCTAGGCAGTCAAAAACTTCCATTTGTCTTTCTGCAGTTAGTGTGCTTTTGAAAGATGCTTAGTCAGATTGCTTGTTTTCCGCTTTTACAAGAAAACAACAGCATTATCGGTGTCCACTAGGGTGAAATATAACCATACTCTTGACCAGGGGTGCCCAAACTCGTTCCTGAAGGGCCGGTGTCCTGCAAAGTTTAGTTCCAACCCCAATCAGACACACCTGGGCTAGCTAATCGAGCTCTTACTAGGCTTCTAGAAACATCCGTGCAGGTGTGTTGAGGCAAGTTGGAGCTAAAATCTACAGGACACCGGCCCTCCAGGACCAAGTTTGAGAATCCCTGCTCTTGACCGTTTGTTCTCTTTGCCATCGTCACTCTATTGGTCATTTCACTCTACAGTGACGTCACCCATGAGTTGCATCATGGGCCTAGCTGCGATTTGTGAGGTATCCAAGTTAGCGTTAGCTGTTATATGGTTTTAGGGTCTTTCGCAGAGTAAATGCATTCATTCATTTTCTTTTCGGCTTAGTCCCTTTATTTATCTGGGGTCGCCACAGCGGAATGAACCGCCAACTTATCCAGCATATGTATTTATGCAGCAGATGCCCTTCCAGCTGCAACCCATCACTGGGAAACATTCATACTCATTCATACACACACTCATTCATTCACACACATACACTACAGACAATTTAGCTTACCCAATTCACCTATAGCGCATGTGTTTGGACTGTGGGGCAAACCGGAGCACCCGGAGGAAACCCACGCCAACACGGGGAGAAGATGCAAGAGAACATGCAAACGGGGAGAACATGCAAACTCCACACAGTAATGCCAACTGGCCCAGCCGAGGCTCGAACCGGTGACCTTCTTGCTGTGAGGCGAGAGCGCTACCCACTGCGCCACCGTGAGGCCAGAGTAAATACAATGATTTAGAAAAAAAATTTTAATAACTTTTTTTTATATTATGTTTTTATTTCATATTATATAAATAAACAAGAAGAGACAGATCTTTCAGCCATTGCACAGTGTTTATTTACAGGCAGGTTTGTGCAGTGGGTAAAGGGTGAGTGGGATATTTTGGGGAGGGACGATGACCAGCATCATGTGTAGTTGTGGTTGGGTTTGTTGATCCACAGGTGCTTCAGTTTAGGATCATTTCTGTAACGATGATGCAGCAGCTCTCTTTCTCTTCTCTCCCTCAATTCTGGAGTTTCCTCTCCACCTTGTCCTCTTCCCAGGTGAACAGAATCATCGGCACTTTTCTTCTGTTCTTTGGCTCCTCCAGGGCTTTCCCACTGAGCTTGCTCTCAGCACCATCAAAAGGAGTCACGCAGAACAGAGAGGGCACGTCACGTTGAGCCTCATAGTCTCCAGCTTCACTGAGGTCCTGGAACTCAAACACTTCACTCGTCCACGATTGATCATCCAGCACCTCCTCCTCCTCCCACCTGGCAAGCATCGGTCTCATCCTTCGGGATCTTTCAGGCTGAGACTCCAATAAGCTGAGAGAACACACTGATTTCCGAGGAGCACATGCACGAGGAGGAGGAATGGGACACACTGTGGAGAACAGCTCATCTGGTGCAGGAATAAGACGTGGACGGACAGCCAGCTGTTTGTGAGGATGCACTTGAATAGGACACCCAGGAAGGACAAACTCATGCTCGGAAGTTCTTGCACAGGAATGGGCCTCAGAGGATACACTGAGGTGGGAGAACAGCTCATCTGGTGCAAGAACAGGACATGGACGAACAGCCAGCAGTTTGGGAGGGGCGACATATGTGATGTTCACAAACCACAGCAGTAGGGATGTAACGATTTGCCCGACTCACGATTCGATACAATTCACGATTTAGTCCGGATTTTTTTTTACAAAATTATTTGAAGCAAATTTAAGGTGAACATGAGCCCTTTATTTTTTCCTCAAATGCTGCACTTTGTTTTTATTTTTTTTACAAAATAAAATCTTTACTGCAATAACTAAATAGGAATTTTAAAACAAAATCCAAATAAAAAAAGTGAATAATACAAACTAAAGAAGACTCTTTAATATAAACAAACTAAAACCTCAGACTGTGCTGGGATTTGACATTTTTTAGAAAAAATAGCAGAATATCTCTGTTTTCTGGTATAAGCTGAGGTCTTAGCACATTTACAATGTCCCCTGCTCATGAATAAACTCTTTCACTGGGGACTGAGATGGCTGCTGTGAAGAGGAAAGCCTTTCCTAAACCAGAGAGCAGTGTGTACAGAGGTGGTCAATAGGCCCTCTGCTCCTGGGGACTGTCCATAATACTGATTTTAATATATAATTCAATTCAAGTTTATTTAATGTAGATTGTGTCAAAGCAGCTTAACATGTTCTAGTAAAGTCCAGATTTCAGAGTTTAGTTCAGTTTAGTTCAGTTCAGTGTGGTTTAAGTTTCACTGCTGAAAGTTCAAACACTGAAGAGCAAATCCACCGAAGCGCAGCTCCACAAGTCCCGATCCGAGCAGGCCAGTGGCAACAGTGGCGAGGAAAAAACTTCACCAATTGACGAAGTGAAGGAAAAAAAACCTTAAGAGAAACCAGGCTCTGTTGGCGACGATCATTCTTCTGGCCAAACATCCTGTGTGGAGCTGCAGTCTAGGCGCCGGGGGCTGGGGAAGCTGGATGTCCATTGTAGAACGCTGCAGGTGAGGGTAGGGCACCAGCGGGAAGTCAGGCTGGCCCACAGGATCAAGCGTAGACTTGTTTGTCACTGTCACTTTCAGGAATCAGTCTCATGCACTCCATTCCTCCATGACTACCACAGCATCAGCTCGGGATACGGCCTGGTCCAGGATACCTTTGGATCATCTCTTCACAGGTCTAGGATCGCATCAATGGCGCTGCATAGTCTGTAGGGACCTCGGGATGAATATCCCCAGGTGGAAATAGAAAATATATAATATATGATATAATAAGCAAATTATTAAAATATGCATAAACTAAATTAAAAAAAGAGATGGTAAAAAAGGAACAATCTAATACCTGGTTCTGTAACAGCACCGCTTTCTCTTTCAGTCTGGAAAACATCTTCACACTTTCGCTATGAAAACACTGATGCGCCGTGTGATCTCCGTAGCACTCGTCAGAGCAAGCAAAGATGCCAATCCTCCGGTCCGCGTGGTTCGGCCTATTAATGGCTTTTTGCATATAGACATCTTTGACAGTAGTTTTTCCACTGTGCTGCGTCATATTGGTTGTTTTATGTTTTGGTTGGTAGTATTTACACACAGTGTTTTGTCTAGCGTACCTCACCGCTGTCATTTTAGTCTGCCGCCCAGCTCTTGCTCGGCGCTGATGTGTGCAGGTAAAGCGAGTTCCCCCTCTGTTCAAAATATGTATTGCGATTCATTCAACATTTGTACTGGTTTGACATTCGTCACATATTTTCGCATATTCGTCACCGACTCACGGTGAATCGTTACATCCCTACACAGCATAGACAGCAATGCATTCTGAACTTCTTTTACCCCTGAGTGAAGAAAGAGAGAGATTGTCGTCATGGATACATCAGGGTTAAGTTTTTTACAAATGCTGCACATATCCCTTCATTCATTCGCTTGTACACCGAGGAATAAAAACAATCCTCTTTAAAGGCCACACAGCACCAAACACTGCTGCTTAGCTGAGATTTCAGTGCTAATGCCACTGTGTCATGCTAATCGTTCTGGCATCAAATCTGAAAAGCGCATTTTCTCTTCACGTGAGGAAGAAAACGAGAGCCAAAGAGCAAGAGTTTACAATGATTGTGCCCTCAACCTCTTGCCCATTTCATATGCCAGCATAAGCTGAGAATGGCACGACTGTAGCTCTGCACAAGACCGCTATTCTTCTGCGCCAGGATTAGCGGATTCATAGCTGCTTTAACTTCCTTTGAGGGAAATAAACTAATTGAACCGGGTTATTAGCAATTTCACAGCACAGATCATCTTAGCAGTTCTAATGTCTCAGGTATTTGCAGGAGATTTTAGCTTTGAGAGTTGTGCAGCAACATGTTTAACTGACTCCTTGATTCGTGCTGAAGGTCAAATGATCCAGATTTGTGGAGACTGAAAATGTTGGGCAAGATCTGGGCACATACATATTCAAAGGTTTGGGATGTTAATCTTTTTGAGAAAAAATAACAATATTTTATGCTCACTAAGGATACATTTATTTGATTGAAAATACAGTAATACCTTAATATTGTAAAATTAAAGCTGCAAGCAGCGATGAAAGGGACCTTGCACCCGGGCTCACCCCCACCCGGTGGCCTCAGGATGACAGAGAACAGCGGACAATAATAATTTAAGCCGGTATAAAATAAAAACCTGAGAAAAATCACAGATTTAGCCAAACTTCCTTCTGTCAGCAGGTGGCGCTATGACTGAGACTCAATATTGGCATGTAGATGTCTTCAGGAGAGGAATTTCATCGAACCTGTGCATTTTCAGGCAGATCAGATTTTGTGTGTATGAGTTATAAGTGCTTCCTCCTCCATGGCGAAGCATCACACTTTCTCAGTCCGCCACGGACACGCCCCTCGCCGAAAACTCTAGATATTCACAATTTAACATCACAAAGGCCTTTAGACTAAACTAACAGAACATGGATTTGATGGGATAAAATTTGTAGGAGGAGTTTGTTACACTGTAAAACATGTCACTTCCTGTTGCCAGCAGGTGGCGCTATATCTGTATCTGGTTATTGGCATATAAACGTCTTCAGGTCAGGACTGTTATCAAACATATGGATTTTGAATCAGATCAGACAATGTATGCCTGAATTATAACAACTTCCTGTTTAGTGGCAAAGTGTTGGGGACTGCGTCCGTCAAATGTGTATAGGTGGCGCTCTCGAGTCATTTTGCCACACCCACTTCCAAAGCCTATATCAGACTTAAATTTTCGCCACTTCTGGAGCGTGTGCAAAGTTTGGTGAGTTTTTGAGCGATTCATTCCGGAGAAGAAGAAACAACACATTTCCAATAGGGCCTACGCAGCATAGGTGCTCGCTCCCTAATAATAATAGTTTTGTTTTAATATAATATTTTTTGATGTACTTATTTCTGTGGTGTAGTTGCTCCCGTCATTGCTGGCCTGGGATCCTTCAAGCAGTCATTATACACATTCTACTTAAAAATAAATGCTCTATATTGGCTATAAGGTTTCCAAAAAGGTTATTTGAAACCCCCTAAAAAACCTCCCAGGGCATTAATAGGAACATTTCCTTTTGGAACTACTTTTTGAGAGGTTTTATTTTTTTTTTCAATTCTTTTGAGATTTTTAAAAGTGTAATAATATGCAGAGAGATGACATGTTAAGAAAAAAACACAGCACTTATTATTGCTGATTGTTTTGGGGTTTTTTTTAAGGTGGAAGCCGTAATACTTTTTTAAATGCATTTCATGAATAGAAAGTTTAAAGAAAACACTGAATTGAAATATAAACTACCCCTTTATATGGGAACTCCAACGTGCGTCTGTAAACGGACTACGGGAGTTTGCCATCACTCTGAAGAGTAAGAAAACGGGCCTATGAATGCCAAATGAATTGGCAGAGCTCAGCTCCACAGCTGACAGCGATTAGCCATTAGTGGGCTATAAAGGCCGGCGGCTGAGCAGTGAGCATTAGAATTTAGCTTCAGAGCCTCTCACGAGACTGAAAGCAGTTTACTCACCAGTGCGGGAGATGGCGCGGCAGCGGTGGTCGATCTGGGCTTTTCTGTCCCCTGGGTGTTTTGCTGGTGTGCACAAAAAGAGCAGTTTCCAATAAAAGAGCAGATTTTCTTAAGAGAGCAACACAGTCAATCAACACGTCTTTTTCAAAACGCTGTTCTGACTGTGCGTTTCTGGATGCAGTGCTTCCTATCTCCGGACGATGGGCACGGGTATCGCATCACAGGTCTGGGGGTCCAGCATGTCGATGCAGTGCTCGCTGACAGCTCGTGCTTTCACTGTCAGAGCATGGCTGTTGCACAGCTGAGATCGTGGCTTTCAAGCCACCCCCATTGCTCCCTGTGAAAGCGGTTAGCACGCGGGCAGATCTGAGGATCACAGTAGGGTTTTATCCGTCACCTCCGGGCCCACAGACCCCCCACTTCTCCACAGCACGCTCCATCCAAGCTTTGAGTGGTTGTGCGGTTCATCACCCAGGATGCCTGCGCCTCCGCTTGATGACACCGGAGATCAGTTGCCATCGCAGCATCGGAGGGCGAGCTGTCATGCTCAGATAACAGACCGAGCTACCATCCTACAGGGTGCAATGCGTGGTCACGGTTCTCGAGTCAGACATTATGGCTGCGCTTTCTGGGCTGCTTCGGCCCTGTGGCTGGAGATGGCCTGTCCCCCAGTCTCACTGCTGGACTGACTAGAAGGTGTGACGTGTGGGCTGATGTAAGATGAATCTTCCAGCTCCCATCCCCTTCTTCCCAGGGGCGCACAATGACATGGAGGGAGTTTTTCTCCACCCGGTCCTCGTGCGCTTCCGCCTTCACCTCCCCTAATGGCGAGGTGGCCAGTGGGTACGAAGCTATTCCTCAAGTGGTGGGCGCCGCCACCTGGAGGGGTAAGCTGTGACCCCCGTCTAAGGCGGGTGGGTTATCTGTGTCTCTCATGGCCAGAGCCCACACCGCTGCAGGCCATGCCGCTTCTGCCCTGCACCAGCATCTCCCTAACACCTGGCTGTGCTGCAAAGGGGTGGTTCTTCCCCAGGCTTATGCATATGCACCGCACAGTGGTCAATCCGCCATTACAGCCCGTTCCACTGGCTTGTGAACGTGTCCCTCAGCATGCTGTGTCGCCGCACCTTCAGACCCTAGATGGACCTTGCCTTCTATGGACCTGGGTGCCCTTAGAACAAGTGTCCAGTCATGCTGTCATTCTGACAGATGCTTCCAGTAAGGGCTGGAGGGCTGTGTGTATCGAGCATGCAGCTACAGGTTCGTAAACCGGACTTCGGTTGCATTGGCATTTTAATTGCCTGTAGCTGTTGGCAGTATTTCTCGCTCCCTGCTGGTACGGTACCGGTATGGGAGGGGAAAACACGTGTTGGTTAGGACGGTCAGCACGGCTGCGATAGCGTGCATCAACCGTTTGGGTGATGCGCACTACCGCCACATGTCTCAGCTCGCTCGCCATCTGCTCTTCCGGAGTCATGCGGCTTATAGCTGCGTGCCGTTCATATTCCGGACAAGCTCTACTGTGCCAGCTTACACGGTCACACGACAGTTACATTCCAGGAGAATGGAGACTCCACCCCGGCGTGGTCCAGCTGTTATGGGCACGCTTCAGAGAAGCCCAGGTCATCCTGCTGCTTCTCCTGAGTGGCCCTTCGCTAGCTGCTTTCCCTGCTCTGCACGAATGCGCTGGCTCTCAGCTGGCCCTGGTGTTACGCAATATGCATTTTTTTTTCCCCAATGAGCCTGTGCGGACAGAGTCTGTGCAAGGTCAGGGACCTTGAGTTTCCGGGAAACCAGAGTTTCCGGACTCATGCTCCTCATGATGGCCCTCCCTGACAAATTCCCCGGAAGAAGCACCTGCGCAGCGTTCTGGAACCCCCATGGAGGGCTTCTAGACAGAGCGCGGTGTACTTAGGTGACCTATCAGTAAATGGTTAAAACCATCACTTAGGCTACAGCACCCTGTTTAGACAAGCCTATGTCCTGTAGTGGAGTCTATTCATTGTGTGGAGCTCTTCTTTCTCAGAAGAACCCCGGACATGCCAGATTAGTGTTGTGTTTTCTTCCTTCAAGATAGCTGGAGCGCAGGCTGTCACCCTCCACACTGAAGGTTTGGCGTGCTGCCATCCTTGCTCTCTGTGGGGCGGCAGATGGTAGTGCGCTGGGAAAGCATAATCTCATCAGCCAGTTCCTCGTGGGCGCATGGCGCGAGATAGTTAATTCCATGTGCGGTCCCCGATGCCGATCCCATATGCGTATTTCAGCCACAGAGGGTTCCCCCTGACCAGGCGGATCCGTGTCTTCCCTATCCGCTAACCAGCTTATCATATGTAGCACTCCCCCTCATTAGGGCTAGTCCATATGTTCTTATTGTCATCAAGTCTCCCCTCTTGGGTAGTAGGTGGCCTCTGCAGCGTCCTCCCCCTTCGGGGACTGGCACTCTTTCCCAGCGTACTGTCATATTCTAAAATCCCTAGTCTATATTAGCTAGGTAAAAGCTCATTACGACCTCACATCAAAAACTTCCTGTTATTTCCATGTTAATGGAAATCCATGCTAATTAAAGGGCCCAGGGGATGTTGGAAGGTTGCGCTCTTGGTGATGTTTGTGCGCTCATGCTTTGCTTGTCAAACTTCACGTCAGGAGTGTGACGGGCTTAGCTGCTGTGGCGTTTTCCATACAGTCTCTCGTAGTCTGTTTACATACGCACGTTGGAGTTCCCATATGAAGGGGAACGTCCTGGTTATGTATGTAACCCACGTTCCCCAAATAGGACGTGCGTCTTCACTGCCACAGCAGCTTGAGTCTCCAGCTGTTAGCTGAGTGATTGGCTCTTCAGCAGGCAAAAATTCTAATGCTCACTGCTCAGCTGCCGGCATTTATAGCCCACTAATGGCTAATCGCTGTCAGCTGTGGAGCTGAGCTCTGCCAATTCATTTGGCATTCATTGACCCGTTTTCTTACTCTTCAGAGTGATTGGTCGTCTGGAAAACTCTCATAGTCTATTTACAGACGCACGTCTCCATTCCTTATTCGGGGAACGTGGGTCACGGACGTAACCAGGACGTTATTTTTAATACATTTTAATAACCCTTGCTAAACATTGCTTTTTATGGAAACCCGTTTCTGCCACTGTAAAAAATGAGTTGTTAAGGTTATTGTGACTTTTTAATTTTTAAATTGCGTGATACAAACTTGCAATTCTGAGTTATAAAGTATGAATTCTGAGATAAAAAGTCAGATTTCGGAGTTATAAATTCAGAATTTTGAGATAAAAGTACATATTGTGAAAAAAAAGGTCCGAATTCTGAGACAAAAAGTCTGAGTTATATAGAATATATCAGAATTATAAAATTATAACTCGATGTTGTGACTTTTTATCTCATTATTCTGACTTTGACAACATTTTTTATTCAGATGCCGGAACGGGTTTCCATAGGTTTTACATTATTCCCAAAAAATGTAAAAATAAGAACAGCAGTATATATGCGAGCTGTTTATGTCAAGACTTTACAATAAGGTTTAATTAATTACCATTATGCTGTAAGGTTCATTTTACTTGATCCATTATAGCGAACATTATATGAGCAATATACTTGTACGGAATTTCTTAATCTTTGTTAACGTTAGTTACAATACAATTGTTTGTTCATGTCAGTTCACAATAAAGTAATGTAAAAAGATGTATTATTAAATGCAGAAATGAACACTAATTGAATTCTATAGATGTAGTTTATTGTTTGTTCATGTTAACAAATAAAACCTTATTGTAAAATATGAACTATGAACAACAGTATATTTACAAATTAACATTAACCTACTTTCATGAATGCTATACAAGGGGCACGAGCGATTCTAGAATTGCAGGTACATTTTGTGTCACAAAGATAAACCTATTATTTTTCAAAAACATTCATTCATTCATTCATTTTCATTTTGGCTTAGTCCCTTTATTAATCTGGGGTCGCCACAGCGGAATGAACCGCCAACCTATCCAGCATATGTTTTACGCAGCGGATGCCCTTCCAGCTGCAACCCATCTCTGGGAAACATCCATACACACCCATTCACACACATACACTACGGACAATTTAGTCTACCCAATTCACCTATACCGCATGTCTTTGGACTTGTGGGGGAAACCGGAGCACCCGGAGGAAACCCACGCCAACACAGGGAGAACATGCAAACTCCACACAGAAACGCCATCTGACCCAGCCGAGGCTCGAACCAGCGACCTTCTTGCTGTGAGGCGAACGTGCTACCCACTGCGCCACTGTGAGGCCCTTTTCAAAAACATTAGTGATGTAATGAATATTGAGAGAGAAACCCGTTTTGAATAATAGCTAATATTAAAATCAAGTTATCTCTAAACAAATAATGTTTGTTGCTTAGAATTCATCTTTAATAATATCACTTCCTCTCGTGGGACATTTCCGGAAGGTACCAAGGCATGTTATTTATTCTTCTCTCAATAGTTTGTACTATATGTTTAGGGTGGTAGATTAATTATATGTCAACTCTGTTACTGTGACATTTCAGTAAATTTCTCATTCACTTTTTTTAAAAACAGTAATATAATGACAATTCAGTTTTAGACGGGCCATGTGGCATCTGGTTTGAGGTTAGCATCTTAAGCTAAAGCACAGAATGCTGGAAAATGACAACTCTGTTACTGTCTACTCTGTTATAGATTAAAAGAAGTTAAACAACAATTCATTCCTTTTCCTTCGGCTTAGTCCCATATTCATTAGGGGTCGCCACAGTGCAATGAACCGGCAACTATTCCAGCATATGTTTTACGCAGCGGATGCCCTTCCAGCTGCAACCCAGTATTGGGAAACACATACACTATGGCCAATTTTGTTTACCCAATTCACTTATAGCGCATGTCTTTGGACTGTGGAGGAAACCCATGCCAACACGGGGAGAACACACTCCACACAGTAATGCCAACTGGACCAGCCGGGACTCGAACCAGCGACCTTCTTGCTTTGAGGCGACTTTGCTAACCACTGAGCCACTGTGTTGCCTAAAACATTTCAGCCAATTTGCATTTTATTACATTAACAAAGTTTACTGTACATTATAAATTTTTTGGGGGCGACGCAGTGGGTAGCACAATCGCCTCACAGCAAGAAGGTCGCTGGTTCGAGCCTCGGCTGGGTCATTTGGAATTTCTGTGTGGAGTTTGCATGTTCTCCACGTGTTGGCGTGGGTTTTCTCCGGGTGCTCCGGTTTCCCCCCCACATGTCCAAAGACATGCGCTATAGGTGAATTGGGTAAACTAAATTGTCCGTAGTGTGTGTGTGGGAATAAGTGTGTATGGATGTTTCCCAGTGATGGGTTGTGGCTGGAAGGGCATCCGCAGCGTAAAACATATGCTGGATAAGTTGGCGGTTCATTCCGCTGTGGCGACCCCAGATTAATAAAGGGACTAACCCGAAAAGAAAATGAATGAATGAATGAATATACATTTTTTGTATGTCATTCCAATTTAAGGAAAATAAATGGAAAATGTGCCTGCAATTTTAGAACGAATCATAAAAATGAGTTTTGGGGGTCCAAAAAGCAAACTTTTAAAAAAACAACCTGTACTGTAAGCTTTATACAACAATACTATTATTGTCTCCATTTAACTACAAAATGTGATTTTGTTAAATCTAATGCCAAAATGAATGTTTACCAGTGAATTAATTTCACTGTCTTCATAGTCAGCATACCTTATCAAAATATCTATTCTGGGGAAACTCCAGGCCTGTAGACTCATGTATTTTTCGCAGGGAGATCTTGATCTCAAACTCCATCTCCTGCTGTTCGCCTCCATCACAGTCATAGCTGGGTTTGCTGAAACCATATGACCATGTAGGAGCCAACGTGTTCGGAGAAACACCAGAGAACTTTCCATTACACTTAAGTATACCCTTCCTACTCCTACCATTATCCGTCCCGATTCTGTCGATGTCTTCACTAGTCACTGCCTTACTGGTCCCGGTAAACCCAGACCTGTCTGTGTATTCAACCTGAGTGTAGAGCTTCTTCAGGATGCCCTTCTTTGGATGTTTCATGGGCTGGATGTGTGGAGAAGATTCAATGGCTGACAGCAGAACAGAGTTGCTGTTTGTGGCGAATGCCATTTCCCTTGGTTTCTTCCTGGGTAACGTGGAGGCGCAGGGTTTATTCCCTGTGATTCTTGAGAATGCTGTATCTGGAAGTCTAGGACAGTTCAGGTTTAGCCACCAGTGGTTGGCGATGTCTTCAACCGTGGCTCTGTCTTCTACTTTCACTGTGAGCATCCATTCGATCAATGAACAGGCCTCTGTAAGAAGAATCATGGCACATCTTCACTTGTGGTGTTATTTTAGTTTGCAGATTTGTTTTAATGTTGTGATTGACCAATCAGAATCAAGTCTTATATAGTCAATTGGGACCAAATGTCCCCACAAGTATAGCAATACCAGTAAATTTTTACCTTGTGTGGAAATTGGCCTATATGGTGCATAAATCACACAGAATAAAGTATTTTGACAATTTAAAAATGCAGATTGTTTCCTCTGAGGTTTAGGGGTGGGGGGGGTAGAGTATACAATCATTATCTCTAAGGGAAGTCTCCATGAAGATAGCTCTACATGCATGTGTGTGTGTATAAATCTCACCTGATAGGATATTTGGGGTCTTGTATAGTCCCTGGCGGATCTGCTCTTTAAGGGTGATGTAACTTGTACCATCAAATGGCATTGAGCCATAAACCAGAGCATATAACAGCACACCAAGAGACCAACAGTCCACCTGAGACATGAACAGAGCATTTGTCATGCAGAAGAATTTATAAAGATACTGTTCAGATAGTTGGATTTAAAGTATTAAATGCCCCTGTGAAAAACAAGTTTGCACTTGCTCCTAACCTCAAATCTTAAAGTGCCCCTAAAATGCTATGTTAAAAGTTGAGTTATGACGATCTCCTACTGTAGTGAGTCGGGGTACAACGGAGTTGAGCATCCAAGTGCAGTTTATTAAGAAAAACCACAAGCAGAAGGTCAAAACAGGGACAGACAGGAGCATGCAGATAATCCAAAAGCGTGGTCAGAATACAGGCGAATGGTCAGGACAGGCGGCAAAACAACGTAAACAGTAAAACAAAGCAAAGGTCAAAAACACAGCAAGACAAGGAAAATGCTTCGGAAATGCTCACTTACAGATCACAACTCAGCCACGATATATATATATATATATATATGTGTGTGTGTGTGTGTGTGTGTGTGTGTGTGTGTGTGTGTGTGTGTACGTGTTTTTGTGTCACAAATCTGCATAATGACATAGGTATGACACAGGTATTACAAAAAGGAGGTGAAATATGAGGACATTGCTGACGTCCTCATTTCTCCAAAAGCTTATAAACCACACAGAATGAGTTTATTCAGAGAGTAAAGCTGTACACAGTCTCCTGTGATGGTTGGGTTTAGGAGTAGGATGGGGTTAGGCCAATACAATATACGGTTTGGACAGTATAAAATGAATGGAAACCTATGTAATGTGCCCATTTTTTTCAAAAACAAGCATATGTGTGTGTGCGTGTGCGTGGGTGCGTGCGTGCGTGTGCTGTGTTTATAGTCCATCTGATTAGTCCTGAACAGCTTCAACTGTGTGTGTTTGCAATCCAGGGGAATTGCGCCAGGTGTGTGAGTGAAGTGCATGATGGGATCTGTAGTTTATTGTAGTGGCAGATTTGTAGTTCTCCAGCGATCATGATCATGACACCTCCACTAGATTTACATCCATGTGAAGTAAAAAAAAAAAAACCAAAAGACCACTTGTGATTTCTCATTCATAATATACACTGCAGCATCAGCTCTTTTCTCTCAGTGCCTGAAATGGTTGGTTCAAGGATGTGATCACTGTAAACTCTGCCTTTGTCTGTTGTTACTTATTATTTCATATGTACTAAAAGTATATGCGGTTTTAACCAAAATCACAGCAGTCTTCATCGTTGCTGTCAAAAGTAGCCCTTTATGCAAAACTGTAAGCCAATCATAGCACTGAACATTAAATTGAGTCTACAATCTGCCACACATATTGCCACAACAGCTGGGTTTTCATTACCCTGTGTTAATGCGCATTATGAAGTATCGCATGAAAAACTAGTAATGAAAATGTCAAATTTCTATTAAGTGGTTTTGGACTATTTTTGGATTAAAAGAGGTTAATGTGAATAAAGGAAGAGGGAAACGTATTATCTGAATAAACTCTGATGAAGCAAACATGACTCCATTATGCTTGCCTTGTTTATGGTTGGTTGCTAAGTTACCAATACTATAATCACCTGCTCTATCAACTTGATGGAAATGCACCTAATTTGCCTTTGGGATTTTTTCTTTTTTGCTAAATTTGAAAGATTGGCTACACATAAGGATAAAAACCTAGCTAATGTGTTGCGATGCGAAGGGTCAGAGCAGAAACAGAAAGAAACAGAAAACCTGAGGGTGAATAAATGAACTAAGAATGCACAATATTTATTTGGACAGATAAATTATTGAGCGATATGGGTAAAAATTGTCACTTTCATCGTTACGATAAATACTAAAATCTGATAACAATAACCGATACAGTGCGCTTGCTGGTAAAGCAATAAATCAGCCTGATCTATGCTGATGACTGCTGCGTTAAAACTTTATAGCACTCATTAGGTCATCACCTGTGAACAAGACTTCACCAGTCTGAAAGTGTTTCTTCTCAGAATCGGGCACAAGAAAGGCTTAATTATCAGTTATTTTATGTAAAAAATTTCCTATTTACAATTTCTCCCTAAAATGAACTGTCAATTTTTATTTTGGGCTGAATTATCTTCATTTATTCATTCAATTTCTTTTCGGCTTAGTCCCTTTATTATTCTGGGGTCGCCACAGCGGAATGAACCGCCAACTTATCCAGCATATGTTTTACGCAGCGGATGCCCTTCCAGCCGCAACCCATCACTGGGAAACACCCACACACTTCCATCCACACACATACACTACGGACAATTTAGCTTACCCAATTCACCTATACCGCATGTCTTTGGACTTGTGGGGGGAACCGGAGCACACCCACGCCAACACGGGGAGAACATGCAAACTCCACACAGAAATGCCAACTGATGCAGCCGAGGCTCGAACCAGCGACCTTCTTGCTGTGAGGCGAGAGCGCTACCCACTGCGCCATCATGCTGCCTGTGAATTATCTTTTTAAGTCCTATTAATTAAGTCAAAATGCACTTTAAACTTCAGCTAATTTCATTTAATGTGCATTTAATCTATGCGTGTAATAGTGCACTATTTGAGGAAGCAGACATATTTATTGGTGTCCGAAACCAATAGTGGACGTTCTGAAGTGCACTCAATTAATTCCACAATGCACCACGCTAAAAAAAGTGTACAACCCATGTACGCTCAACATCTAGAAAATACCCATAATTCAACTGTGATAGTTTGCACATCAAATTAATTTCCGAGTATGATTAATTTCCGACCCCAAGATGACATCCACAGTGGAATCCTATTGTTGTACGATTCTATATAAATTATTATTAATTTATTTTCCTTCGACTTAGTCTCTGATTTATCAGAGGTCGCCACAGTGGAATGAACCGCCAACTATTCTGGCATATGTTTTACGCAGCGGATGCCCTTTCAGCCACAACCCAGTACTGGGAAACACCCATACACTCTCGCATTCACACACCCACTCAATACACTACGGACAATTTCGTTTATTCAATACACCTATAGCGCATGTCTTTAGACTGTGTGGGAAACCGGAGCACCTGGAGGAAACCCACGCAAACACGGGGAGAACATGCAAACTCCACACAGAAATGCCAACTGGCCCAGCCGGGACTTAAACCAGCGACAGTACAAACAAAACGACATCATATACTAATACATACTATATACTAGCAGACTAAAGTAGGGAATAGTGAAAGTGGGTATAGGGGTGCTTTCAAATACAGCATATAACACATTTTCATCTAAAGGGTAATCAGAAAGGTGTGATGAATTGTCACCTCAGGGCCATGGTATGGCAGTCCATTGATGATCTCTGGTGATGCGTACAGTGGACTCCCACAGAAAGTGTCCAGACACTGGCCTCTCATGTAGCGGTTGGACAAGCCAAAGTCAGCTAACTGTAACAAACACAGCATGCGGAGATAAATCACTTCTGCATTAAAATGGGTCACCTACTTCTATTTATTTCAGGGAATCTATTTCTGATTCACAGAGGATGTGCAAAAATAGCAGAACTCCACATGAAAGGAGGTTAATTTCGAAGTACAATTACATGTACAGCTGCCGAGATGGATCGTACTAGGCTCCTCGTCACACATTTGCTGCACACTTGACTGAAATCATTTCTTTTAAGATCTTAAAAACCCTTGAAAGTTTATGCTGAATTGCTTCCAATTAATGTGTGATAATATACATTGTGCTCAGATATGAATGAAACTCATTCAGAATCTGCATTTTAGTGGGAGAAAATAAAATCCATGGACCTAAAGTACATTGTGTAGGTCCAAATTAAATGTTGACATTTTCCTTCAGAGCAAAAATGATTACATTATTAAGTAAAGATTAAGTTCCATAAAGATACTTTGTAAATTTCCTAGTGTAAATATATCAAAACTCAATTTTTAAATAACTTTAATGGCAATTTTTTCTTTCTTTTTTTTTTTTTTTTGATCCCTCAGATTCCATATATTAAATTACTTGCATCTCGGCCAAATATTGCCCTCTTTTAACAAGCCATACATAAATAACTATCTGGTGTATAAACACTTATTACTGTTTTTGTGGTCCAGGGTCACATTTCCTTCAATCAGTTATCATATGGAGACAATGCAAGCCTTCAGTGTTGTCTGTTACCAACTATAAAGCATGAGGTAAGGTATAAGCAGTTATTTTGTTGTAGTCATCTGATCCAGTGATTGCTCTGTATGGTTTGGTATGACCTAAGAAAGGCTGCTGTGTAAAACAATGCAAACGTTGTTCCCGCATGTTCAGTGTGATGCCTCTACAATGCTAAATCAATTGACTGATTAGACTGATTCCATAAAATCCTGGAGAAAAAAATGATATCCAATGAATTCAATGAGTTTAGGACATGTTTGACTGATTCCAGAAAGATAATGAAGCTGATTTTAGCCGATTCTTCATTAGGTTGATTATGAGCCTTCTTGTTTTTTTTCTGTCCTTGAATCTATGTCCACTTTTAGAACTGTAAGGTAAAGTTGTGAAATTTGGCATACAGATAGGGCAGAGTATTAACATTACCCACAGCAATTTTGGAATCTCTACCTAAATCTGTCTCGCACCACCAACTGTTCAAAGTCTTATTCATGTTTATGCTAATAACATCTGAAATATAAATTCAAAACACTTTCTAGATCAGATTTCATTTCATTTAGTTTCAAGAGTGTGTGGGCGTTTCCCATCACTGAAAGGTGTAGTCTCAATGCTGGGTTGTGGCAGGAAGGGCATCCGCTATGTAAAACATATATGTCACGCGTCACAGAAGGCAGAGACAAGGATCAGTTCAACAGTGTTTATTAAAACACAAAAAACAATCTTCGCACCGTAGTGCTAGCAAACAGTTCAATATAAGTCACTTCCCTTTGTAGAGCAAGCCGATGACAGGGGTTAGTCTCAGGATGAAAGGTGACGATGATAGCCTTGACGGAAGATCGGGACGAGCAGACGGAGAGAGTTGTGACCATGTGAAGATGATACCAGACACTGGGTGAGTTATATAGTGTGCTGGTGATGGCTGATGCAGGTGAAGGTGATGAGTGCGCAGGTGTGTGTAATTAGTAATCGGGTGACTGAGTGCGTTGTGTAGTGGCTGGAGAGTGTGAATGGTGATCCGGGCTGATAGAACGTGCAGGGGGTGTGACAGTACCCCCCCCTCCACGGGTGACTCCTGGCACCCTGGACCGGCGGCGTGGACGACCGCGGCCTCGAGGAGCTGGACGGTTGGGATGAGTCCCATACCCTCTCGCTCTCCTGGAACCAGTGGTTTACCGTGGGTACTTCAGAGGCTTCGCCGGTCCAGGGAAACAAGGAAGGTTGGTACCCTAGTACACACTGAAAGGGGGTTAGTCCTGTAGAAGCATGGCGAAGGGAATTCTGAGCATATTCGGCCCACGGTAAGTACTGGCTCCAGGTGTCCTGGTGGTGAGCACAGTAGGTCCGGAGGTAGCGTGAGATTTCTTGAATCTTTCGTTCGGTCTGCCCGTTAGTCTGTGGGTGGTAGCCGGATGAAAGACTGATCGATGTCCCAAGCAATTGGAAGAAGGCCCGCCAGACCCTGGAAATAAATTGTGGTCCCCGGTCGGAGACGATATTCTCGGGGAGACCATAGTTGCGGAAGACATGGTGGAACAGTGCTTCCGCGGTTTCTAAGGCAGTAGGTAAGGCTTTGAGTGGGATCAGTTTGCACTGTTTGGAGAACCTGTCCACAGCCACCAGTATGGCGGTGTGACCTCGAGATGGAGGTAAATCCGTGGCAAAATCTATGCCAATGTGGGTCCAGGGCCGGCGGGGAATGGGCAATGGTTGCAGTTTGCCCTCAGGAAGACGGTGTGGAGTGGTGGGTACGGCGCAGACCGAACACCCCCGAACATACTGGGCAACGTCCCTGGCCATACCTGGCCACCAGTATTTCCCACGTAGGAGCGAGAGGGTTCGCCCGCTGCCCGGATGTCCTGAACCGAGAGAGGTGTGCGTACTTTCGAGGAGGGTTAAACGGTGACTGGATGGAACATAGGTTAACCCTTGTGGAAGACCCGGAGGGGATGGCTCCTCGAGAGTGGCGGCACGAATTTCCTCGTCGATTTTCCATAGGATAGGTGCAATGGAGATGGAGGGTGGAAGAATTGATTCGGGAGTGTCTGGAACAGGATCTGGCGAGTAAAGGCGGGAAAGGGCGTCCGCTTTACAGTTCTTACTCCCTGGTTGGTAAGTGATGGAGAAGTTGAATCTAGCGAAGAACAGTGACCATCGAGCTTGTCGGGCATTCAGTCGTTGGGCATTGCGAAGGTACTGAAGATTCTTGTGGTCTGTAATCACGGTGAATGGGAATTGTGCCCCTTCCAGCCAGTGCCGCCATTCTTCGAGGGCCAATTTGATGGCCAGCAACTCACGATCCCCTATGCCGTAATTTTGTTCGGCGGAAGTGAGTTTTCGTGAATAGTACGCACACGGATGGAGAGCTTTGGGTTTGTCAAACCACTGGGAGAGTACGGCCCCCACTCCTACGTCTGCCGCATCGACCTCGACCACGAAGGGCCGTGTAGGATCCGGGTGTCTGAGGATGGGTGCTACGGTGAATTTGTCTTTGAGGAGTCGGAAGGCGCGATCCGCCTCGGAGCTCCAGGCGATGATCTTCCGACCCCCCTTGAGGAGAGATGATAAGGGTGAAGAGATTGAGCTGTAATTCTTGATGAAGCGTCGGTAGAAGTTGGCAAATCCTAAGAAGCGCTGGAGCTCCTTGACGGTTTGGGGTATCTTCCAGTTGTTCACAGCGTCCACCTTGGCGTTCTCCATCTGGACCCCCGCACCGGAGATCACGTAACCGAGAAAGGAGATGGTGGACAGATGGAAATTACATTTTTCGGCTTTGAGATAGAGCTGATGTTTACGGAGACGTTGCAATACTTGACTGACTTGATCATGGTGGTCTTCAAGATTACGGGAATAAATAAGGATGTCGTCGATGTAGACAATTACACATTTGTGGAGGAGGTCTCTGAAGATATTGTTCATGTAATTTTGGAAGACGGATGGACTGTTGGCTAACCCATAGGGCATGACAAGGTATTCGTAGTGACCAGTAGGTGTGATGAAGGCGGTCTTCCACTCATCTCCTTCTCGAATACGGATCAAGTTGTAAGCGATGCGGAGATCCAGCTTACTGAAAACTCGCGCCTCCCAAAGCTCCTCAAGAGCGGCTGGCACAAGTGGTAAAGGGTAAGCGAATTTCACCGTAGCGTCGTTTAACACCCGATAATCGATACACAGCCTGAGCCCTCCGTCCTTCTTGGTTACAAAAAAGAAGCTCGATGCGGCAGGAGACTTGGATGGCCGAATGAAACCCTGATTGATGGCTTCTTGGATATAGCGCTCCATCGCCTCGTATTCAGGACGGGAAAGTGGGTAGATGCGACCGTGCGGTAACTTAGCATTGGGCAGCAGGTCGATGCTACAATCGTAGGGCCGGTGAGGAGGTAGTTGTGTGGCACGTTCTTTACTGAAGACGTCTAGGAAGGAGTGGTAGGTGGGAGGAACGTGCCGGGTGAGGTCCGTGGAAGAGTGATCTAAGGTGGTTGAGTGAAGGGGGAGAGATGACTGGTTGTTAGTTGGCTGACGAGTATGATCTTTACAGGCAGGGCTCCAACTCAGGATCTGTCCAGTGCTCCAGTCGACGGTGGGTTGATGTTGGACCAGCCAGGGCCGCCCCAACACAATATCGACATTGGCCCTAGGCAAAACTAAAAGGTGGAGTTTCTCCCGGTGGCCTGGGAAAATCACCAGGGTGACCTGGCGTGTCCGTCGGGTGATCTGGCCCTCGCCCAATGGTGAGTTCTGTATCGTATAGATACGGTACCGGGTTTCATTGATTACTGTAGGGATGCAATGTTTCGTGATGAAATGAGTGGAGATGAAGTTTCCAGCGGCTCCGGAATCCACCAGGACGTTGACGGGAAAATCACAGGAATTTACGGTTAGAGTGGCTTGCAGATGAGAAATGGTGCAGATTGATGGAGTCGTGGAACAGGCACTCACCATAGGACGAGGCGGACGGACAGGGCAGCCAGAGATGAGGTGAGATGCTTCTCCACAGTAGAGACAGAGTTGAAGACGGAGCCGTCGGTTGCGTTCAGCGGAGGTAAGGTGATAAGCGTCCGTAATCATGGGTTCTTCGGAGTCGACTGGTGATGATGAGGTACGATGGAGACTAGGGACATCAACAGTGGTAAGTGAGGGAGGAGAGTGAGGATGAGATGGTGCTTGGTGACGGGTAGCGAGGGTGGAACAAGCGTTAAGGTGCTGAGAGACGCTAATGGCTTTCCGGATGAAGACTTCCAGATCTGCGTTGTCTTCATAAATTACCATGTGTTGGCGAACGTTGGGTGTCAACCCCTGACAATAGGCGGCAAGCAATGCCACTTGGTTCCACCCACTACTGGCGGCAAGGGTGCGGAACTGCAGTGTGTAGTCATGGATGGCGAGTTTTCCCTGGGTGAGTGATATGAGTTGGTCGTGAACTGATAATGGAGTGAGTGCAGAGCCAAAAACTTCTTTAAAGTGTTCGGTGAAGGAGTGATAGGAGTGAAGGACTGGGTTGCGGGCGTCCCAGAGGGCGTTAGCCCATTGTAGCGCTCGACCCGTGAGGAGAGAGATCACAAAGGCGATCATGGATATATCGTTGGGGAAGGACTCTGAGTTGGTCTCAATATATAGTGAGCATTGTAGCACGAATCCGGCACAGGTTTGAGGATCACCAGCGTAACTGGCGGGACGAGAGAGCGATGATCTCGACATTGCGAGCGGGTTTACAGGCAGACTCGTCGGCTGTTGGCTCACTGCCGCTGCTTCCGGGTGAGAGTCAGCGGCGACCCCGGAAGTACTGGCGAGACCGTCCATTCTCCGGGAAAGTATTTGTTATATGGCCTGGTATCCTGTCACGCGTCACAGAAGGCAGAGACAAGGATCAGTTCAACAGTGTTTATTAAAACACAAAACAATCTTCGCACCGTAGTGCTAGCAAACAGTTCAATATAAGTCACTTCCCTTTGTAGAGCAAGCCGATGACAGGGGTTAGTCTCAGGATGAAAGGTGACGATGATAGCCTTGGCGGAAGATCGGGACGAGCAGACGGAGAGAGTTGTGACCATGTGAAGATGATACCAGACACTGGGTGAATGGAGAGGGTGAGTTATATAGTGTGCTGGTGATGGCTGATGCAGGTGAAGGTGATGAGTGCGCAGGTGTGTGTAATTAGTAATCGGGTGACTGAGTGCGTTGTGTAGTGGCTGGAGAGTGTGAATGGTGATCCGGGCTGATAGAACGTGCAGGGGGTGTGACAATATATGCCAGAGTTGGGGCTGGGCGATTAATCCAGGCAATTTTCCTGCGCATTTTGTCAGTAAAAGATTTTGTCAGTGTGTAGTTTCTATTAATCTTTCAGCATGTGCATTTAGATGGAGCAGAGTTTACTACACAGAGTCGTATTACATGTATAAGCTGTGCAAAAAATCTTTAATAATAATAATTCAAAATATGAATTTGGTCTAATCAGTCGACAATGACATCAAGATAATAGTTCTGCAATAATAACAGTAGTTTGCATCGCTTCTCAATCAACTACGTCTATAGAAAAAAAAGCTGCACGTGAAATTACAATATATAATAACATGTTTTTACTCCAAACTCAAAAATACAGTCGAGCATTTGAAATAAATAAATAAATCGTTTGCAATTTTAATTTGATATATATCACCAAGCCGGCCAGATTAATTGGTGGTTCATTCTGCTGTGGAGACCCCTGATAAAAAACAGGGACTAAGCCAAAGGAAAGAGAGTGAGATTTAGTTTCACCGTCATTTTCTGTCATGGAAATATTTCCACCATTCACAAAAATCAAACCAGATCATGGTCAAAAATGTTGGGAAAAAATATATAATTTAGCACAGATATTTCCAAACAGTTTGATCAAAAATCACAATTGACATTGACATTATTTATACCATAATCTGTTAAGCATTAGGATTTTCTCTTTTTGAAATTCCACCTAGAGTTTTCATTCAGGCAAGCATAATCTTTAGACCATGCTCTAAAAAAAACAAAAAACATCTGATTATTTTTTTTGTTTTCCACAAAATCTGATGGCATGATGCCAAACAACATCTAAGGCTTATCAAAAGGCTCCGTCAAAAGTGATAAATCATATTACTATTGTTATTTACCATTTTTTTTTAAAACAAAAAAAGTTTAAATATCTTTAATTGTTCATGTTTGCTATATAACGATTTTTTTTATTTAGTGGCTAATATGTATTTATTTGTACAATCTCCTTTGTACATTTTAATATTATTTGTTTATCCTACAATGACGGTTGGGTTTAGAGGTGGGGTTTGTGGACATGCTTCCTTTTAAAAATATAATTTATTTATACATATGAAATCATACAAATTAGCCACTTCTTTGCAAATACACAGAATAGTTACGTTTCATCATGAGATCAGGCTGTCGTAATCTCATTTGACCTCTATATTGCTTGGCCCCTTAATTGCTGCTTGCAGCAACATTTGTTGTAATATTCTGATTAGTATATATAGTGTCTTATCCCCTGCACATAATACTTAAATGCTTCGTTCAAAGTATTCAAAACAATGCCAATGGACTAATTAATTTCTTAATCAGTCAGTTTGCATTAGGACCATTTACCTTCACATTTAAGTCTTGGTCCAGAAGTATATTCTCCAGTTTGAGGTCACGATGAACCACACCATTCTGAAGAATAACAAGAGATTTTATATTATCCAAAAGACAAAAAATATAATAAATATTTAAATTAACAAATGTAAATGTAAAAATGTAAACCCAAACATACTATATGATAAATATATTTATGCATACATGCTGAATTATTACATTTGTAGAGCAAAATCCGGTTCGATGTGAAAAAAGATATTACTACGCTATTTTCACGCTCGATGGGAAACATGAAGGCACAGGAACACGGGATTTAACAATAACATGGATTTATTTAACAAACACTTACGAAATACAGGCACTTGAGGAGACAGGACACTTAGACAGGACATCAACGCTGAGACAATACAATACCGGACAACGAAGGACACAAACAGAGGAGTATAAATACACAGGGAATAATGGGACAAATGATATACAGGGGTGAACACAGGTGGGATAAATTAACACTGAACACGCCGGGAAAAACAGAACAAAGGAATCACATGACGGGAAGCACATGGAACACAACAGAACACTGACAACTATGAGAATAACTACTCCAATAATTATTTTCATTTACAACCACCATCATAGTTATAGTTCTTGGAGTCCCTTAATTCATATTTTTAATATGGCTTATATTGACAAGCATTTCTCGCTGAACCTTGTTACTAGGTGATGCATGCAATAATAAACACTAGCTATTTTATTCTAATCAAAATGTAGGAGTAAAACATTCTGATACTCATTTAGGTGTCAACCTATATTAAAAACCACAACTTATCTATATTTGTTTACTATAAAAATTATTTAGCATATTAAAAAACTACACATTGGCATTCAGGTACATTCAGCTGGTAAAATGTTGATGAAACTAAATAACATTTGTAATAAATTTCATAGCATTGTGAGATAGATTTAGATTTTTAGGATCCCTTACCTGATGGCAGTAATGCACAGCAGAGGTGATCTGTCTGAAGAAGTGTCTGGCCTCGTCCTCCGAAAGTCTCTGTTTGTCCTGAATGTATTCATACAGCTCTCCTCCGCTCGCATACTCCATCACCATCACTATCCTCTCTCTGCTCTCAAACACTGAACACACAACACTTTTCATTCATATTTTGCTTTATTGATGGCAGAATTGGCAACACATTTATGCTGTGTTTTACCTTCATACAGACGGATGATATTTGGATGCACCAGAGAAGCTGTGATTTCAATCTCTCTCTGGATGTGAGCTCTGTCCAGATCATTCCTCAGTCTCTCCTTTCTAATGGATTTAATAGCCACCTGAAGCACACAATATAAACAACACATCATTGAATCATATGGGGTTATTACTTTATTAAAAGTTGACATGAAAAATACAACTATGTTGAAAATCTGAAATCTGAGAGTTCAAAAACACTTTTTTGCAGTTAAATCCTAATCAAATCATGACAAACTATGTATCGTTGGAAAGTTTTAAGACTTCTTAACATATATTTTACCTATATATTTTACATATATCTTAACATATATTATACATATATATTAAAGTGTTTTTTGGGGGAGGGGGGGGGTTGTCACGTAAGAACAGTAATGCATTAAAACACCTTTATTGTGGCAGCACGGTGGCGCAGAGGATAGCACAATCGTCTCACAGCAAGAAGGTCGCTGGTTTGAGCCCCGGCTGGGTCAGTTGGCGTTTCTGTGTGGAGTTTGAATGTTCTCCCCGTGTTTGCGTGGGTTTCCTCCGGGTGCTCCGGTTTCCCCCACAAGTCCAAAGACATGCGGTATAAGTGAATTGGGTAAGCTAAATTGTCCGTAGTGTATGGGTGTGTATGGATGTTTCCCAGTGATGGGTTGCAGCTGGAAGGGCATCCGCTGCGTAAAACATATGCTGGATAAGTTGGCGGTTCATTCCGCTGTGGCGACCCCAGATTAATAAAGGGACTAAGCCGACAAAAAAAAAAAAGAATGAATGAACACCTTTATTGTCACCCTACAACAAGTGGGACCATTAACAGTCAAAAAACATTTTTTTTGATAGACATTTAAACAATTGGGCCTCACGGTGGCGCAGTGGGTAGCACGTTCGCCTCACAGCAAGAAGGTCGCTGGTTCGAGCCTCGTCTGGGTCAGTTGGCGTTTCTGTGTGGAGTTTGCATGTTCTCCCTGTGTTGGCGTGGGTTTCCTCCGGGTGCTTCGGTTTCCCCCACAAGTCCAAAGACATGCGGTACAGGTGAACTGGGTAAGCTAAATTGTACCAAACGGGTATTGTAAAATGCACGTATGCACTGTATACACTGCATTTATCTTTTTATTTTTAAATACTTTTAAAATAATGTTACAGCTTTCTAATTCTCTCTGGGAAATAAATGAGCACCTAGAGGCATCCCATGGGGCAATTCCACTGAGCCAACCATGCGCAAGCGCAACAGCTTCACAAACACAGGCTATCCTATGATATTGTTGTACATAAAACAGGGGAACAACTTTGTAATCATAGCCCTTTGATGCATACAATCACAGCAGTGTGGCAGATACGATCACACCGGTGTGGCTGGAGCATTCAGTACATCATTGATCACTCCATCATTGACGTGTTGTAAATCCAGCAGTTCTAATCTCTCCATTGCAGTGTATGGAGCTGCGGTGTGTCATGTCTCAAACCATACATATTGCCATGGAAATATAAAAGAGATGCTTTCTAAATAACTCCCGTAGGGTCAGCTGAAGTATTTCAAACTTATGAGTGAGGGTTAAATTAATTATGGCTAATCAAAATGTCAAAATCAGCTTTCCTCACCTCCAAAAGCACACTTTTTGCGCTCGTTCTCAACCAAATCCTGTGTACCATTGTTGTGGTGTTAGGCATGCTCTCGTGCTTGCACTGGTCACTCATACTCATATTGACTCATACAATGCACTGTTGGCTATTCCTATAAATATACCCATGAACTTAAAACTTTTTTTACTTTAACTGATGTTTTTTGAAAACTAAAAGTTATTAAAAAAATGTAAACAAAATATAAGCCATTAGTATTTGTCCATCAATGTTCATCAAATCAAAGTCATAGTGCTGTGACCATGAAACAATAAATAATCTTACATAAAGCAACTCCTAGAAACTCATGATTGTATGTAAAGGTCATTCATTTTTTTATTATTCCTTCATTCATTTTCATTCGGCTTAGTCCCTTTATTTATCAGGGGTCACCACAGTGGAAGGAACCCCCAACTTATCCAGCATATGTTTTACACAGCGAATGCCTTTCCAGCTGCAACCCAGTACTGGGAACCATCCATACACACTCATTCACTTACATACACTACGGCCAATTTAGCTTACCCAATTCACCTATACCGCATGTCTTTGGACTGTGGGGGAAACTGGAGCACCCAGAGGAAACCCACGCCAACACAGGGAGAACATGCAAACTCCACACAGAAATGCCAACTGACCCAACCGAGGCTCGAACCAGCGACCTTCTTGCTGTGAGGGGACAGGGCTAACCATTGGGCACCCGTGTTGCCTCACAGAAAAAAAATTCTGTAAAATTATTGTATCTTAATAACAATTATTATTATCAGTAGTAGTAGTAGACAGAAGCCAACGTTAGTAGCTAGAAAAAGAGTCCCTAGAATTGTTCTTTTTGACTTTTACCACAAAGGTATTGTTTAGTTTCTGGCACATGTTGAGCCCTGTAAGTGTTTTATAGCATGCAGTGAGTTTTGGGACCGGCGAACACAAAGCTCCATTGTAAGCCATCACATTTTTACAATTCCAAAATTCCTTGAAATTCATTAACTGAAGTCATGCTGTAGCTAAAAGGTAAACCATGTCATTTCGAATGGAATTTGCTGATGCGAATAAAGACGTAAAGCAAACGTCACACTGATTAAACTCCAGGTATAACACACTTCACCGAATCCTCATGTCTGTATCTGTATGGCGGCTCTGGCAGTGGCATCTGGGAAGCTGCCAAGCAACTATGACCCCAGTCTGGATGCATAAAGAGACGCTTCGCTCCCCTGTCACACATGCACACACACTGCCTGGCTCCTGCTGAATGCCGTCAGTGTTTGTCTGCAGGAATCCCAGCGATGCTTCAGCTCTGCTGGATTCCAGAATTCTTCACCTCTGAGTCCAGATGAGTGACAGAGAGAGAGAGGGGCTCAGCCACTGCTCTAATCTGATTGGACAGCGTGATTACTTCATTCTTTCCATTAATCCGATATGTTTTCAGGCTGTGAAAGAGTGTAGACGGCAGGCTGAGGGGGAATATTTCTTGTTAACTGACAGACTGAGCGATGAATGAGTGGTTAAGTATTTAATTAAGTGTGCTAACATATTGTAGAGACATGTGTACAAAACACAAAGCACCTACTGGATGACCTTAACATTTATTAACTGAGGTGAACTGCAAGGTGAAGGCACGCTGAATGACTGACACGGCCAGAACTGACGGTGGAATGGTGGATAGTCTTATCAGCATGGAGCAATTAAGCCTTTAAACATTTTTTAATTAATTAAACAGGGCCTCACAGTGGCGCAGTGGGTAGCACGTTCACCTCACAGCAAGAAGGTCGCTGGTTCGAGCCTCGGCTGGGTCAGTTGGCGTTTCTGTGTGGAGTTTGCATGTTCTCCCTGTGTTGGCGTGGGTTTCCTCCGGGTGCTCCGGTTTCCCCCACAAATCCAAAGACATGCGGTATAGATGAATTGGGTAGACTAAATTGTCCGTAGTGTATGGCTGTGAATGGGTGTGTATGGATGTTTCCCAGAGATGGGTTGCAGCTGGAAGGGCATCCGCTGCGTAAAACATATGCTGGATAAGTTGGCGGTTCATTCCGCTGTGGCGACCTCAGATTAATAAAGGGACTAAGCCGAAATGAAAATGAATGAATGAATAATTAATTAAACAGAAATTTGCTTTTTATATTCTTATTGTATATTCTTACTTCAGGTCATTTTAATATTGTCTGTTCTTCCCACTCCTCTGATCAAAATGTTGGCATAACCTTTGTTCGCTGTTATAGCATAATCATTTCAATCTTTGATTTTATAATAATTTTCTATTATTATAATTATGATATAGAATATGATAATTTATTATTTGCATATTAAATTAATTTATAAAGTTCATCAACACTAAAGTGGATATGTGTTCCTAACTATCATTCAGCAACATCTCTCAGACATGCCTGAACTTGTTTCATTATGAATTCTGACAGTTCATTATGTATTCTGCGCTCAACAGTACACTAAATTATAAGGTGAAATTTCCTCACAACAGTCATCTAACTCACACCAGAATCATTCATTCATTTTCTTTCCGCCTTTATTAATCCGGGGTCGCCACAGCGGAATGAACCGCCAACTTATCCAGCATATGTTTTACGCAGCGGATGCCCTTCCTGCTACAACCCATCACTGGGAAACATCCATACACACACTCATTCACACACATACACTACGGACAATTTAGCTTACCCAATTCACCTATAGCGCATGTCTTTGGACCTGTGGGGGAAACCGGAGCACCCGGAGGAAACCCACGCCAACACGGGGAGAACATGCAAACTCCACACAGAAACGCCAACTGACCCAGCCGAGGCTCGAACCAGCGACCTTCTTGCTGTGAGGCAATTGTGCTACCCACTGCGCCACCGTGCTGCCCCACACCAGAATCAACTAATGGAAATTCATGTGCAATGTTTGCTGGTTTTTAAATCTAATCAGATTTGAAACATTAAATATGATGCAGTTATGTATCTGAAAGTGTCAATGCATATAACAAAATAATTCCTGCAATGAAATTTAAGGTCATTCATGTTTTACAGCATTTTTCTTTTTACATATATATCTTTTTATTTTCTTTAATATATTTTTTAGTTTAGAGGTTAAACAAATCAGAATCCAAATCAATGAATTTGTACTTCTTGGGGGTCCCCAGTTTGGAAATCACTGCATATTTCTTTTACAATTTGATTCATGATTTTTCACATTGGAATCACATTTGTCAATTACCAATGACTCTTACAATATATATAATATATATTATTCATTCATTTTCCCTTTATTAATCAGGGGATATGTGGACTGAACCGCCAACTTATCCAGCATATGTTATACGCTGCGGATGCCCTTCCAGCTGCAACCCATCACTGGGAAACATCCACACACATACACTATGGACAATTTTAGCGTACCCAATTCACCTATAGCGCATGTCTTTGGACTTGTGGGGGAAACCGGAGCACCCAGAGGAAACCCACGCCAACACGGGGAGAACATGCAAACTCCACACAGAAATGCCAACTGACGCAGGCGAGGCTCGAACCAGCGACCTTCTTGCTGTGAGACGATTGTGCTACCCACTGCGCCACCGTGAGGCCCTAATATATATTATATAATTTTATATAATTTTATGTATATATGTAAAACCACACTGAGGTAAAATATTCTGCATTGATTCAGTGTAAATATACTTTCAACTGTTTTTACCGTCATCCCGTAATTTTGTTCTACTAAAATAATATCATTGTCATTGTTTCAATAATAGTTTTTTTGAGTTATACTAAAACGCCGTTTATTGCTTTGGATTCTGCTAATAATCATACAGATTTTTCTTATCAATGTTTGACATGTGAATGCATAACAGTAAACAGCAAAAACCAAGTAGAGGTAATATATTGTTATAAAAGTGTGTGGCTCACCGTCTTTCCATACTGTCTCTCCACCGCGCGCTTGACTTTCCCGTAGGTGCCCCTGCCCAGCGTCTCCAGCACTTCAAACCGGCGCTTGAGGCTGTGTTTGTGGAGGTGTTTCTTCACCCGTGAGGAGGTCTGGTCCTCCGCTGGGTGTGCAGGAGCGCTGAACTGCTGGAGCTCCATAGAGAGGAGAGGTGAAGCTCACCTGTCAGCTGCCAGTCGGGTTTTAGTTGCTATGTCCGGTAAATTGAAGACAGATTTCTTTATATATTTTTGGACAAAACTGGTGGGGAAGAATTGACGGTGATGTCGAATGTCTCAAGCATCTGTCAATGCTGAGGGTTAGCAAGACCGGGCATCACTGATGGGATTCACCAGATGCTGACGTGAGTGGGAGGGGAGGAGTCATGCTGTCAATCATTAGTGGTGGCGCGCAACAGTGCCAGCCAGACTGTAATAAGCGAGACTACTGACCTCAATCCTTTCCAAAAACAACATCAGTGTGACTACAGTTAATGGCTTCAACATACATGTTTTGTTGTTCAAAAAGAACATTATATTTTGTGCTTGAAGCCAGCTACATAACTAGCACGTTCGCCTCACAGCAAGAAGGTCGCTGGTTCGAGCCTCGGCTGGGTCAGTTGGCGTTTCTGTGTGGAGTTTGCATGTTCTCCCTGTGTTGGCGTGGGTTTCCTCCGGGTGCTCCGGTTTCCCCCACAAGTCCAAAGACATGCGGTATAGGTGAATTGGGTAAGCTAAATTGTCCGTAGTGTATGTTTGTGAATGAGTGTGTATGGATTCCCAGTGATGGGTTGCAGCTGGAAGGCCATCCGCTGCATAAAACATATGCTGGATAAGTTGGCGGTTCATTCCGCTGTGGCGACCCCAGATTAATAAAGGAACTAAGCTGAAAAGAAGATGAATGAATGAATGAATTATTTTTTTTACGAACAAAATCTGTTGAATCCAGCATTCAACACTCCTTTAGTATAAATGTACTTACGTATATTACAGGGCTGTTGAATGCTTAATTTTAATGGGCTGATGAACATTCTAAGCTGTGCAGTTATTTTCAGATAAACACACAGATAAAGTAGCTCAGGTCTTGACCAAATAACAGCTCCACATAACTACGCTGAATGATTTCAGTCTGTCAAAAGTCAAACCAGAACAAAACATAAGGCTTTGAATAAGCTGCATCACCGCCAGCCATATCAATTGTTCTTTACAAATTTTACACTTACAAATCAAGTGTTTTTATATTTTTCATCTTTGCATTTTCATGTACTGTCCTTTTCTTATATTTTTATCTGAAAAGTGGTCGGTAGTGTTTATTTTTACATTTTATTAATCACTGCGTTCAAACTCCTATTCTGACATTGATTATCAACGTATATTTCAGTGTAAAATTGACTGTTAACATTTTTTCTAGAATTGCAAATATATATATATATATATATATACTTACTCCCAGGGCCATTTATATCGAAGTTGATATTTAGCCGCACCATATTGGTGTTTCATAACATCTAGTTTTTATAAGGCGAGTAGTTACTCTCAACCCCCAATCTGGAGGACCAGGACATACACTATGGAAAACTCAGCTTACCCAATTCACCGACAGCACATGTCTACAACAAGATGTCCATAAAAACACATTTAAAAATTTTATTTATAGTGATTAATTAATATACTTTGTGTTATTATTCATTGGCAGCACTGTGGCGCTGTGAGTAGCACGATCGCCTCACAGCAAGAAGGTCACTGGTTCTGCAGGTTGAGCGCTCCCTGCTGGCCTCACTAAAAATGCTTCAATTCACCTATAGCGCATGTCTTTGGACTGTGGGGGAAACCGGAGCACCCGGAGGAAACCCACACCAACACTAGGAGAACATGTAAACTCCACACAGACATGCCAATTGACCCAGCCGGGACTCAAACCAGCGACCTTTTTGCTGTGAGGCGACAGTACTAACCACTGACCACCATGTCGCCCCTATTATCATTATTATTATATATTATTACATTAAGGGAAAAAAAATCCTCTCACTAAAAACTGTATATCAGCAACACAGCAAAAAGGTCAACACTGTTCTTGTCGTTGTGTTTGTGAGTTCGTGAGGTGTCAGAACTTCATTTACAGAAGTGTGATTCATTTGGCATGCTCGTGTTTATGGGACTGCTGTGGGTGTGCTGTAAAGACGGACCTCTGAAGACTCTGATAAGAACTCAAGGACTCTGACAGAAGCTGAAAAAATGCTCTCATTTGGACATTTCTCAAACAGAAATTCCACTTTTATTAAGACTTCGACTGCTCCTATAGACGGCTCCCTCTTCTGTGTCATCTCTGCTTAGAAAGCCCTAAATGGACTCATTATCCTCAGTGAAATGGAGATTCTTCACAGATTTATTCTCAGGGAGGAGAAAAGCGTCTGAATCCATATATTAACCCATGGGAGAGTTTTTTGAGTTATTGAAACCCCTGTAGATCCAGGCAGATTGATGGACTGTACCATGAAGAACAATACAAGCAGCGGTGTCTCTAAACATTGCATGGAGAGGATCCTCCTGGATGAATTTAAACTAGAGGACGTAGCGCAATGGCAGACGGAAATCCCAGAGCCTTCTTTAAAGGAGAAGATCCGTGACTCTGTGAGGTAAAGTCATATAAGTGTGTGTATTGCCTGAAATAAAAATAAATATCTTGGTGTTGTGGGCCGCACAATGGCGCAGTGGGTAGCACAATTGCCTCACAGCAAGAAGGTCGCTGGTTCGAACCTTGGCTGGGTCAGTTGGCATTTCTGTGTGGAGTTTGCATGTTCTCCCCGTGTTGGCGTGGGTTTCCTCCGGGTGCTCCGGTTTCCCCCACAGGTCCAAAGACATGCGGTATAGATGAATTGGGTAAGCTAAATTGTCCGTAGTGTATGTGTGTGAATGAGTGTGTGTGGATGTTTCCCAGAGATGGGTTGCAGCTTGAAGGGCATCCGCTGCGTAAAACATATGCTGGATAAGTTGGCGGTTCATTCCGCTGTGGCGACCCTAGATTAATAAAGGGACTAAGCTGAAAAGAAAATGAATGAATGAATGAATGTTGCTTCAAACTATTAAAATGTCAATAAAAGTCACTTTGTTAAATTGTAGAGTTGAATTTTCAACATCAAAAGTCGACAGAGCAGAGATTAATCAATGCAATTCATGACCGGAAAATAAATAGAAAACACTTGTAAATCACAAAATACGGAAAGTGTTAACTAACAGATATTTATTACAGTGTGCTCCATTTTATGGTTAAAGTAACTTTAGCAAAAATAACGTTTAACATTTTTGAAGCTTATGGAATGTAACATCAGCGTGACATGGTGGCTCTATGGTTAGCACTGTCGCCTCACAGCAAGAAGGTCGCTGGTTCAAGCCCCGGCTGGCGTTTCTGTGTCATAAAGTAAGATGTAAAGAATAACTAGCTTAATTTTGACATATTATTTCTGAATACAAGACGATATGTTTAGCTTGTCTAGAAAAAGCTTCTTCATTTAAGATTGTTTTAGATACTTGAACTAGAAACAAGACAAAAAAGTGAGAAAAGCATTTTTGCAGAGTAGCACTAATGGTCATCAAATAAGTGTATACTAGTAATATACTAGTAATTAGAAAATAAGTACTAGCAGCATTAAAATAGATACTGGTATGTTTTATATTAAATGTTAAAACATCCTTCCTGATGTTTTGGAGACAAAAAAAGCAAGCTTGGGCGCAGTGGGTAGCACAATCGCCTCACAGCAAGAAGGTCGCTGGTTCGAGCCGCGGCTGGGTCAGTTGGCATTTCTGTGTGGAGTTTGCATGTTCTCCCCATGTTCTCCGTGGGTTTCCTCCGGGTGCTCCGGTTTTTCCCACAAGTCCAAAGACATGAGGTATAGGTGAATTGGGTAAGCTAAATTGTCCGTAGTGTATGTGTGTGAATGAGTGTGTATGGATGTTTCCCAGTGATGGGTTGTGGCTGGAAGGGCATCCGCTGCGTAAAACATATGCTGGATAAGTTGGCGGTTCATTCCGCTGTGGCGACCCCAGATTAATAAAGGGACTAAGCCGGAAAGAAAATGATTTTTTTTTTGGGACAACTTAATTGTTTTATGTTCAATCCACTCAATCATTAATAGTTAACTTAATTGATTTGTGTTGGGAAAACATGAATGAATTGTGTGGAACCCTGCATTTTTTTACAGTGTATATTCTTTCGCTGTCTGATGTAGGTGCTCTGTGGGACAGTGGAGGGTTCGGATTCTAGCGTGGATGCCGGTTCTGTCCTGGATCCCCTGTTATTCCATCCGAGAGAATGGACTTGGTGATCTGGTTTCAGGTGTCAGTGTGGGAATCATGCATCTGCCTCAAGGTCAGTTTACAAGAGCAAGCTACATTGTAAAACTACACATGGGAGAATTCTTTTTAAAGGGATAATTCAACCAACAATGAAAATGATATTATTAATTACCCTCATGTCGTTCTAATCCCCTGAGATCTTCATTCATCTTCAGAACAAGAATTAAGATTTTGGTGAAATCGGAAAGCTCCTTCATCCTCCATAGACAGTTCCCGACTTATTCAAGGTCCAGATAAACATCCTAAAAACAGAGCATATGCCTTCAGTGATTCAATTAGGATATTATCAAGCTATGAGAATACATTTGGGGGCAGCACGGTGGCGGAGTGGATAGCACATTCGCCTCACAGCAAGAAGGTCGCTGGTTCGAGCCTCGGCTGGGTCAGTTGGCATTTCTGTGTGGAGTTTGCATGTTCTCCCCGTGTTTGCGTGGGTTTTCTTCGAGTGCTCCGATTTCCCCCACAAGTCCAAAGACATGCGGTACAGGTGAATTGGGTAAGCTAAAATGTCCGTAGTGTGTGTGTGTGTGTGTAAATGATACATATCATATGCGTAATACATATGCTGGATAAGTTGGCGGTTCATTCCGCTGTGGCGACCCCATTTTAATAAAGAGACTAAGCCGAAAAGAAAATGAATGAATGAATGAATGAGAATACATTTGTGCCCACATACAAGAAAAACAAAGCCTTTATTCACTGTAACTAATGCTGGGTTTCAGCTTGTGTGGGGACAACAGGAAGGAATTAAGTTAACTTATTAGTTTTTTTTTCACAAATTTAAGTGGATAATAATTAAGTTGCCCTCCCCCAAAAAACTCAAGAATTGTGTTGTTCAGCTCATTTTAAGTAAGTGGCTTGAACATACAACAAACATCATTTTTTTGAGTGTTCAACAGTTTCTTCTTCTCAGTGTCAGTATAGAGGGCACGTTCACGAAAACACTGCTGTTTATGTGTGTTGCACTTGATCACACTGCAAATAGAGGAAGCCACTTGTGGACAAATGGGGTATATCAGTGCACGGCGCTGTTGTGAACATGCGCAATATACTGACACTGAGGAGAAGAAACTATTAAATAAAGTTGGTATTTTTGTTTAATATCCTCACCAAAATATTCTTGATATTATTATGATTGCACCACTGAAAGCATGTGGTCTATTTTGGCGATGTTGTTGGTACATTTCTGGACTTTCAGGTCTCAGGGATTTGAAAGGACACAAAGGTAAGCAATTAAAAACAGACTTTTCATTTTTTTGTGAACTATCCCTTTGATTTGGGTGGCGACGCGGTGGCGCAGTGCCAACACGGGGAGAACATGCAAACTCCACACAGAAATGCCAACTGACCCAGCCGAGGCTCGAACCAGCGACCTTCTTACCCATTAACCATTTTAGTTGCTTTTAAATATTTATAGACTTAGACTTTTTCTTGTGCATGTGTTTACGCTCAGGTATGGCATATGCTCTTTTGGCTTCTGTCCCACCTGTGTTTGGTCTCTACACCTCATTTTATCCTGTCCTGGTCTACTTCATCTTTGGCACTTCTAGACACATCTCTATAGGTGAGTGGAAGACAGAGAATGTGGCTACAGTAGAGTGAACATCTTCATGAAAAGTTTATTACTTATTTAATTTTGTCATATCAGTGTTAAAAGGTTTAGTTTAAAAATAAAACTTACTGTAGCCTCTGCTTAATAATTGATTGAAAACGACTTCTTTTTCAAATGAGCAAAACCTTAGTTACTGTATATCGTTTTAACCATATCACACTTGAAACCAATAGTTCTCCGAATTAGTCAATTTATGATGTCATCAGATGATTCTTGTTCTGAATATGCCTGGCTAGTTTTTCTGCTATTTAAACTACTTTAAATGTAAATGTCATTTTTATTGGGTGCCTTTCTGCAGATAATAGCCATTATTTCTTCTTATCTTGAAAACCCTTTTCATCTTTGACTCATATACAGTTGAAGTCTAAATGAATCGCCCTCCTGTGAATCTTTTTTTCTTTTCCAAATATTTCCCAAATGATGTTTAACAGAGCAAGGAATCTTTCACAGTATTTCCTATAACATTTCTTCTTCTGGAGAAAGTCTTATTTGTATTATTTTGTCTAGAATAATTTTTAATAAGGCAGCACGGTGGCGCAGTGAGTAGCACGATCGCCTCACAGCAAGAAGGTCGCTGGTTCGAGCCCCAGGTGGGCCAGTTGGCATTTTCTGTGTGGAGTTTGCATGTTCTCCCCGTGTTTGCGTGGGTTTCCTCCAGGTGCTCCGGTTTCCCCCACAAGTCCAAAGACATGAGCTGTAGGGGAATTGGGTAGGCTAAATCGTCTGTAGTGTATGTGTGTGAATGAGTGTGTATGGATGTTTCCCAGTGATGGGTTGCAGCTGGAAGGGCATAAAACATATGCTGGATAAGTTGGCGGTTCATTCCGCTGTGGCGACCCCAGATTAATAAAGGGACGAAAAGCCGAAAAGAAAATGAATGAATTTTTAATAAAAAATAAAAATAAATTATTACCACCCTAGCCTCACAGTGGCGCAGTGGGTAGCACGTTCGCCTCACAGCAAGAA
>CAIGQW010054382.1:1608670-1629517 GCA_903798125.1 Danio choprae
TTTCCTCCGGGTGCTCCGGTTTCCCCCACAAGTCCAAAGACATGCGGAATAGGTGAATTGGGTAAGCTAAATTGTCTGTAGTGTATGAGTGTGAATGGGTGTGTATGGATGTTTCCCAGAGATGGGTTGCAGCTGGAAGGGCATCCGCTGCGTAAAACATATGCTGGATAAGTTGGCGGTTCATTCCGCTGTGGCGACCCCAGATTAATAAAGGGACTAAGCCGAAATGAAAATGAATGAATGAATGAATATTACCACCCTTAAGCAATTTTTTTTTCTTCGATTGTCTACAGAGCAAACCATCGTTATACAATGACTTGCCTAATTAACCTAATTAACCAAGTTAAGCCTTTAAATTTCATTTTAAGCTGAATACTAGTATCTTGAAATATTTATTTATTAATTTTCTTTTCCGCTTAGTCCCTTTATTAATCAGGGGTCGCCACAGCGGAATGAACCGCCAACTTATCCAGCATATGTTTTACGCAGCGGATGCCCTTCCAGCTGCAACCCATCTCTGAGAAACATCCACACACTCATTCACACACATACACTACGGACAATTTAGCTTACCTAATTCACCTATAGCGCATGTCTTTGGACTTGTGGGGGAAACCAGAGCACCCGGAGGAAACCCACGCCAACACGGGGAGAACATGCAAACTCCACATAGAAATGCCAACTGACCCAGCCGAGGCTCGAACCAGCGACCTTCTTGCTGTGAGGCGATTGTGCTACCCACTGCGCCACCTAGCTGCCCATCTTAAAATATATCTAGTAAAATATTTTGTACAGTACTGTCATCATGGCAAATATAAAAGGAATCAGCTATTAGAAATTAGTTATTAAAACTATTATGTTTAGAAATGTGTTGAAAATATCTTCTTCCAGTTAAACAGAAATTGGGGAAAAAATTATACAGGAGGGCTAATAATTCAGGAGGGCTGATAATTCAGGAGGGCTGATAATCCTGACTTCAACTGTACATATAGCTCCTAGTAGTTCAGTATTTTCTGCCAGTGTTGTTCTGTGAATGCTGTTTTGCCTGTCTTCAATGCTTTAGGAACCTTTGCTGTGATTAGCATAATGATTGGAAGTGTCTCAGAGCGATTGGCTCCTGACGGTCACTTTCTGACCAATGGGACAAGTGGATCAGTGGTTGTGGACACAGAGGCACGAAATCTGCAGAGGGTGAAAGTAGCCGCAGCAACAACATTACTGTGTGGCATTTTCCAAGTGAGTCTTGCAGGACAACACATGAACGAATCTGGTAACATGCATGACAACATTAAAGGGGGAGTTCACTCAAAAATGAAAAGTCTGTCTTCATTCTTCGTTCATTCTCTGTTGAGCATAAAATAGGTTATTTTAATACTGGTATCTAGCACCTATTGACTTCCATAGTTATATAGTCATAATTTTCCTACTATGGAAGTTCATGGGCACCAGCAAATAGCACATTCTTCAAAATATCATCTTTTGTGTTCAACAGAAGAAAGAAGCTCATGAAGTATTAAAACTGCACGAGGGAAAATAAATTCCCTTAAACTATTCCCAATAAGGGCTGCACGGTGGCGCAGTGAGTAGCACGATCGCCTCACAGCAAGAAGGTCGCTGGTTCGAGCCTCGGCTGGGTCAGTTGGCATTTCTGTGTGGAGTTTGCATGTTCTCCCCGTGTTGGCGTGGGTTTCCTACGGGTGCTCCGGTTTCCCCCACAATTCCAAAGACATGCGGTATAGGTGAATTGGGTAAGCTAAATTGTCCATAGTGTATGAGTGTGAATAAGTGTGTGTGGATGTTTCCCAGTGATGGGTTGCAGCTGGAAGAGCATCCGCTGCGTAGAACATATGCTGGATAAGTTGGCGGTTCATTCCGCTGTGGCGACCCCAGATTAATAAAGGGACTAAGCCGAAATGAAAATGAATGAATGAATGAAACTATCCCTTTAATGAATGAGAATAAACAAACAAGTGAAATAAACAAACATGTGGGGGAAAGCTGATGAATGATTGAAGATAAAATCTTTTACAAACCAAGAAAAGCATTTATGTATTTTCTGTAGGTTTTGTTGGGTGTTGTTCGGTTTGGCTTTGTGGTGACGTATCTCTCAGAGCCTTTAGTGCGAGGATACACAACAGGAGCAGCCACTCACGTGATCACAGCTCAACTCAAATACATGTTTGGAGTTTCACCCAGACGCTTCACTGGACCCCTGCAGCTGCTTTATGTAAGCATTTCATTTAGTTAAAGGGGACCTATTATGCAAAAATCACTTTTATAAGGGGTTTAAGCACAGTTATGTGGCAACAGTCTGTGAATATAAGCAGCATCTAATGGTAAAATGTGTTAATTAAATGTTTTATAATCACACTTGATAAAAACAGTCTGCGAAAACACTTTGATTGGCATTCTCATTTTGTACGTGTCATCAGAGGGGGGAACGCCCCACCCATTAGTGCCCATCTCTCCCTCATTAGCATAGGACATTAGTCTTGTTTGTGAATCTGCCACTATGCTGACACGTAGGAATTTGTAGCTCCGCCCTCTTTTGAAAGGATGGCTGGGAACACAAACTAGGGCTGGGTGAGATGGCAAAAATGCAAACTCTTTTTTTTTCATATTGAACAATAACGATAAACTTCAATTTAAGTTAATGCTTCCAGCTTTAAAACTTATTATCTCAACAATGACTGATGCAACAAAAATTAAACGATTCATTAAATTACAATTGGGGCCTCACAGTGGCGCAGTGGGTAGCACGATCGCCTCACAGCAAGAAGGTCGCTGGTTCGAGCCCCAGCTGGGTCAGTTGGCATTTCTGTGTGGAGTTTGCATGTTCTTTCCGTGTTGGCGTGGGTTTCCCCAAAGACAGTCCAAAGACATGCGATACAGGTGAATTGGGTAAGCTATAGGCACTTGGGTAAGTGTATGGATGTTTCACAGTGATGGGTTGCAGCTGGAAGGGCATCCGCTGCGTAAAACATATGCTGGATAAGTTGGCGGTTCATTCCGCTGTGGCAACCACAGATTAATAAAGGGACTAAGCCAAAAAGAAAATGAATGAATGAATTAAATTACAATTTAAAACATTATTTATTAACAAAAACAGATTACACATTTGGCCTTAAATTAAAACAAATAGTAAAATCTAATCTGTTCAGGGTAAATTAAATGTGCAAAACATAAACAAAACAAAAATACCCTACTACTTCCAGCAAGTCCAAACAAACTGTAAAAATGTCAAGGTTTTTTTTGAGTGATACTGTTTTAGGCAGTGCCGGTTCTAGATTAAATGGGCGAACCACCACATATTCACCCCTCAACAAGAATTAATGTTATTAAGTCTTACCTCCCTGACCCATTATCCCTCCTTTCTGCTTCATAGCCATGCATAGTCAAAATAAGATCATCATCATATTATATAAACTTCAGTTTTGTTAACTTGCATAACTCGTTGCACCAAAAGACCAAAGACAACAAAAGACACCAAACGTAAACGGCCACCAAATGTCTTCATTTTGGGATTGCCACTCTAAATTAATACACTTGCATAAAGTAAATCATATCTCAAAGCTTACTGGGGCACAGATGACTTTTACTGGGGCACGTTTTGGTTTTTTTAGTCTCTCCGTGCCACCCCCAGCAAGATGCCGCCCTGTGCAATCGCCCATATTGCCCATGCCTAAATCCGCCACTGTTTTTAGGTGATGGAATATGTTGGTTGTGTTGCCTGACTTGGTTTTCACAAACCATTGACATACTTTTTTTATACCAAGTTTTTTTTCTCTTCCGTCAAATAAGCATAGCAGGGCTACTAACTCAAATCAATCACTCCACATAAGCATTTTTAAGAAGCATTCATAAACAAAAAGAACGAACATTTGAGGTGAAGTCAAGTACCCCAGGGTCCACGGCCAGAATACAAAATAGTTCGTTAAGTACAATTATTCATTCATTCATTCATTAATTAATTTTCTTTTCGGCTTAGTCCCTTTATTAATCTGGGGTCGCCACAGTGGAATGAACCGCCAACTTATCCAGCATATGTTTTACGCAGCGGATGACCTTCCAGCTGCAACCCAACACTGGGAAACACCCATACACTTCCATACACACACATACACTAAGGACAATTTTAGCTTACCCAATTCACCTATACCGCATGTCTTTGGACTTGTGGGGGAAACCGGAGCACCCGGAGGAAACCCACGCGAACACTGGGAGAACATGCAAACTCCACACAGAAACGCCAACTGACCCAGCCGAGGCTCAAACCAGTGACCTTCTTGCTGTGAGGCGAGAGCGCTACCCACTGCGCCACCGTGCTGCCCTTAAATACAATTATAATATAAATAAAATAAAAGTGAAATATTCAGTTTCGAATAATGTATTTTTGTAACTGTATGATTAAAAATAAAAGAGTAGCCTATTTTAAACCTCTATGTTTTCTGTTGATGACAAAACCAATAATTGATCCAGCGTTTAATTAAATCGTTGTCAGTTTTCTGTTGTGTCCATGTGCTTTTGTTGTTATCATGTGCTCCCTTTGTTCTGTTTCCCGCCATCGTCAGTGTTCATTAGTTTCACCTGTGTTCATCCCCTGTGTCTCCTTAGTAGTTCATCATCCCCTTGTATTTATACCCTTCTGTTTGTGTCCTTCGTTGTCCGGTATTGTATTGTCTCAACCTCGATGTCCTGTCTACGTGTCCTGTCTCATCCAATGCCTGTATTCCGTAAGTGTTTGTAAATAAATCCGTGTTTTGTTATATCTCGTGTTCCTGTGCTTCATGTTACCCAGCGAGTGCGTGACAATTGTTTGAACATTTTAATATTTTAGACAAAATAGTTAAAAGTTTGCATAACCAATGATTGATCTTATCCACCCCCGACCTGGGGTCGCCACAGTGGAATGAACCGCCAACTTATCCAGCATATGTTTTATGCAGCGCATGCCCTTCCAGCTGCAACCCATCTCTGGGAAACATCCACACACACTCATTCACACACATACACTACGGACAATTTAGCCTACCCAATTCACCTATAGCGTACAGATCATTACAGGAACTCTCGTTTCTCATTATACTCATATGAAGACTGTTAACGGTGTCGATGTGGTGGGAGAAATTCCCAGTGGGTAAGTGTGTGTTTCACATTGCATACTTTATAGTGATACATTTTGGGTAGATACTACAGGAACACAGTGATCACTGTAGTCTATTGTTTGTTCATGCAACAAAGCTAAAGTAAAAAAATAAAAGGATGTTTTTTGGACTCACTTCTTGGTCTTGATCTCTGTTGACTGACTTTAGAGCCCTAATCCCAGCCTTCAGGAAATATTATTGCTTACAGTACAAACTCACGTGTGAGATTTGCAGGACCTTTCTCTTTCTTAACCCTATACTGTATTAAATTCAGCATGTAACTTGAAGAGTGTTAGACCAGTAACCATTGTCATCCATAATAAGGAAAAAATACAATGGAAATCAATGGTTACGATCAAAAACCAAACTCAAAAAGATTTGGTGAATGAGTAAATGGTAAATATATTTTTATTTTGGGAGAACTATCCCTTTAAGTTTATGTTAAAATGTGAGCATTAGATATGGTAATCAGTCTAATCAGGTAATCAGGAACTTTTATTTGTTCATCGTTATTAATCATTCTATATAGCCTTGCATTCTGTTTTCCCTCCACAATAACAAAACTTGGATCAGAAGCTTAGTATTTACTGTAAACATGATCTTTCTAAAACACTAAAACTGGTGTTTATAGGCTTTTTATGGTAGTGAAGTTTAAGTTGCATATTTTTGGCCATGTGAATATGAGCATCTGCACCAAACTGTATGTTTTTCTCAGTTTGGACCTCTGAACTGGGGTGATTTTCCTCCTGGAGTAATAACTCTATTTTTTTAGATATGATACTCAACAAGAAACATACTGTCAGGACTTTTATGTTTTGCTGCTTTGTGCTCCTGTTTAATTTGATCTACTTTCCTTTGTTGCCTTTTCCTGCTACCAGTTTGCATTTAATTCAGTGCCTTTGGTTTGCTGTTATGCTGCCTTCATGTGCTATCAGAAAGTTTCTTGGGATTTTTTTGAGAATTTCTTTTAAATAAATATTAATTTCCTTCATTTTTCTTTGGCTTAGTCCCTTTATTTATTAGGGGTCACCACAGCGGAATCATGTCAATGGTCTGTGGGGGAAACTGGAGCACCCAGAGGAAACCCACGCCAACACAGGGAGAACATGCAAACTCCACACAGAAAACTTTCTTTAGAGGCGACAGTGCTAACCACTGAGCCACCATGTCGCTCCTGTAATAAATTTCATTCATTCATTCATTTTCTTTTCGGCTTAGTCCCTTTAATGATCTGGGGTCGCCACAGCGGATTGAACCGCCAACTTATCCAGCATATGTTTTACGCAGCGAATGCCCTTCCAGCCGCAACCCATCACTGGGAAACACCCATACCATCCATTCACACACATACACTACGGACAATTTAGCTTACCCAATTCACCTGTACCGCATGTCTTTGGACTTGTGGGGGAAACCGGAGCACCCGGAGGAAACCCACGCAAACACGGGGAGAACACGCAAACTCCACACAGAAACGCCAACTGACCCAGCCGAGGCTCGAACCAGCGACCTTCTTGCTGTGAGGCGAAAGCGCTACCCACTGCACCACCGCGTTGCTCCTGTAATAAATATATACCATAGTATTTTGATTGACTTTTATGTTTGTTTTTAGTAATGTTACCCAAATTAGCTTTTTTTGTAATTGGTCTAAAAGTTTAATAAAGTAGTTCAACAATTGATTTTTCTCACTATAATTTCATGCTATAAGCTTAGTAGAGTTGCGCGGCTAAAGGACGCACACACAAACAAGTTTTGTCTCGTGTTAAATAAAAGTCAAATTCAAGTCATCGGCCCAGAGTATACTTCATACAAGATTTTTCATTCTTTCTTTTTTAACACAAAAGCTCAGCCTCAGAACTTCCTAAAAATAAAGTTGTGTAGTTACTTTACTGAAGTTAATCCAATATGCTGTAGCATTTAATAACAATGTGCTGCAAACACTATAACTAACTATAGAGTACTATAGGACTATAAACAAATATAGCATTTTTTCATGTGGGTACCATTCCCAGATAGCACACATGCGTCGCAGATACGTCTGCTGGACATCCGCGTTGTCATCTGGGAGACGTCTTATTTAGGGCGTTTGCTCATCTGGAAAACGTCATATAGACGTCCTTGTCAGACATTCAAACAACATCTATGCGATGCATTGCAGATGTATATTATTACAATGTTAAGTCTGGGAGACATCTTATTTATGTAGCATAGACGTTGTTTTTTATTTTTTATTTAGACATTCCCTCATCCACTTAACAGCAACACTTACACTGATTATACATTCGTCTATACATATATGATAAGCTCAAGTATTTTCCACTTTAAAAATAATACAACAGCTGAAGAATCATTTGTAAAATTTGATTATATTATAATTTATTATATATTATATATTATTATATATTATTATATATTTATTATATATTATTTATTATATATTATATTTCAGGAATTCAACATTCATCATATAAACGGCGTATAGAGGTAAAGAAGACGCCTCGTTAACAAATAAAAACGTTTGATCGAATGTGATGTTTAGCAGATGTTACAATCTTTCAAAGACGTCTCCGTGACGTACGTGTGCTATCTGGGTTTAATCTCCTCAAACGTGTACCTACTAAGATATCTGTTGTTTTTGCCAGATATATAGTATAGTATAGTATAGTATAGTATAGCATAGCATAGCATAGTATAGTGGCAGTGGCTCAGTGGTTAGCAGCACTGTTGCCTCACAGCAAGAAGGTCGCTGGTTCAAGTCCTGGCTGGGCCAGTTTGCATTTCTGTGTGGAGTTTGCATGTTCTCCCGGTGTTCACATTCACTTGTAAAACATATGCCGGAATAGTTGGCGGTTCGTTCCACTGTGGTGACCCCTGATAAATGGATGACTATTGTATAGTTGTCAGATGTCTGTTCTGTGTTTCCCATGTCATGTGATTCCTTTGTTCTGTTTCCCACCGTTTCCCATGTTCATTAGTTTCACCTGTGTTCATTCCCTGTGTCCTATCAGTTTAATCATGTCCCCCGTGTATTTATACTCCTCTGTTTGGTTCAGTCCTTGTCCGGTATTGTATTGTCTGGTCGTCATTCCATGCTGTCTTCACCCCATGTCATTCCAGAGTCTCCTGTGTTTCCAGTGAGTGAGTGAGTGAGTGAGTGAGTGAGTGAGTGACTGTACATAAATTCGTGTATTTTGATAAATCCCGTGTTCCTGTGCCTTTATGTGGAAGCGAGACGTGACAATAGTATAGTATATTATAGTATTCTAAGGAAAATAGCATGTTATTGCTTGTTTGCCCCAAGCCCAATATTGAATTACTGTCATTTACTATCTTTATTCATTCATTCATTTTCTTTTCGGCTTAGTCCCTTTATTAATCTGGGGTCACCACAGCGGAATGAACCGCCAACTTATCCAGCATATGTTTTATGCAGCGGTTGCCCTTCCATCCACAACCCATCTCTGGGAAACATCCACACACACTCACTCATTCACACACTCATACACTACGGCCGATTTAGTTTACCCAAATATTCTATACCGCATGTCTTTGGACTTGTGGGGGAAACCGGAGCACCCGGAGGAAACCCACGCAAACACGGGGAGAACATGCAAACTCCACACAGAAATGCCAGCTGACCCAGCTGAGGCTCGAACCAGTGACCTTCTTGCTGTGAGGCGATTGTGCTACCCACTGCGCTACCGCGTCGCCCACTATCTTTATTAAGATTTATTAATCTTTAAAAATAAATTTCTTACAGTTTTTAGTAAGATTAATGGTTATGGCAACATCTACATTTTCAAGCCCTTTATCCATAAGCTAAGCACATTTTAAACTTTAATAACACTAGATAAAAATTCAGGCATTCAGGCAACCGGGTAGTTTTTCATTGTCCTTGTTCTGTCTGCTTTTTTTCTGACTGTAAAACAACAGCCACCTTGTGGACAAGTTAAGTAATGCAACAAAGTCAGTGTGAATGTGTCATTGTTTTGTACTTGTACTAACACACAATAATTGGAAGGTGCACATACAACATGACCATAATATTCTGATTTCAAAAAATTGCATCACCCTCTCTATATGCAGCCCCTACATACACACAATTATAGTTATGCCTTGGCCTTTGGTGATCTGTAACCTTTGACCTCTTCCCCAGGCTGATGCCTCCCAGAATCCCAGAGGTGTGTTTCTTCTCCTCAGTGGCAGGAGATGCATTTGCCGTGGCTGTGGTGGGATACGCCATCAGCATTTCTCTGGGCAAGACGTTTGCTCTCAAACATGGATATAAAGTTGACAGCAATCAGGTACAGCATGTGACGCAGTACTGACACAGGTCAACCAAACCCATGTTGCATATGTACAATCAAACCAAAAGCTATTCCGGCACCTTCAACATTTCTCACATTATCACAGTTTATTTATTTTTGCGGTATAATACTTCACATTTGACTTTAATTTGCTATACTCACTTATATTAAATGAACTGAAATGACCCACTAGTAAAAGCACATCTGGTGTTTGAATACTGTTTGATTTGACTGTAATTGGGATTGTGGACACATTTTGTGTCTTCTAGTTAAACCTTCTGTTATATTTCAAAAACAAAACTTAAATGAAACAGTTTTGAATAATAACACAGATTAATAAAGTTATCTCCAAAAAATAATGTTTTTATATGTGTGTTTAAAGCCATTGTTCTTGAAAATATTAACAAAGACCCCCACTATGCATTTTTGACTCCTGAATCATACATTTAGTTTCATTCATTGATTCATTTTCTTTTCGGCTTAGTCCCTTTATTAATCTGGGGTAGCCACAGCGGAATGAACCGCCAACTTATCCTGCACATGTTTTACGCAGCGGATGCCCTTCCAGCTGCAACCCATCACTGGGAAACATCCATACACACTCATTCACACACATACACTACAGACAATTTAGCTTACCCAGTTCACCTATAGTACATGTCTTTGGACTGTGGGGGAAACCAGAGCACCCGGAGGAAACCCACGCCAACACGGGGAGAAAATGCTAACTCCACACAGAAATGCCAACTGACCCAGCCGAGGCTCGAACCAGCGACCTTCTTGCTGTGAGGCGATTGTGCTACCCACTGCGCCACCGTTACATTAACAAACAATAATGCATAAAACATGACAAAGGTCAAAAACACAGTAAGGCAGGACAAGGAAACTCTTAGTAACACTCACTTACAGTTGACAAGACTCAGCAAAGGAGTGTGTGTCGTGGTTTCTGGCTTTTCTCTTAATGAATCAAACTTAGTCTGGAGGTTATGAATATCAGAAGAATATACTTTATTGGAATATTTCCAACAAAGCAGAGACAGCCTGGAGCAGACCCATCTCAGTCTCTCCCCAGGACAAATCCGATGTCCCTCAAATTTGCTGTATCCTTTATCCTTGCTTCCTCCCACCTTTGTGCTTTCACAGCTGGTTCCTGGGTCAACAGGCCTCTCCCAGCTCCTACTCCTTTATGACCCCAATTTAAAGTCCCCTCTTCTTGTTGGCCCTTATAATGTACAAATCTAATGTATTCATCACTATTTTACCACATATAGTTGAAATTTGGCAATCATTACTAGTGTTTATGTTTTCAAGCATCTAAACAGGACCCTCCTATATTCTATATGTTGTATACATGTCATGCTCTTCTGACACAGATGGTTCTCATTGTATCCGCAAGTCCTCTCTCATGCTCTTTTATGACCCCTCTGGCCTAAACTATCACCTGTTTTCAAAGACATATAATGGCAGATTCATATGGCCCTCCACTCACACAATTAAATGTGTCTTTACATGGGTGTAGAAAATAAAAATCTTCTTCATGTGTCTGTGTGCTGTGTTTATAGTCCCGTTAATCAGTCCTCATGAGCTTCCGCTGTGTGTTTGCAATCAGTGGTGATCTGAAACTGGTGTGTGTGAGGTGCATGATGGGTAGTGAATGGGTAGCTTGAAGGATGGTGAATGTTCTCCAGCGATCTGTAAGGGCTAGATCGCCGGCAATTGTGGCAATACCTCAGGTATCTGGTTTGAGGTTAGCATCTTAAGCTAAACCGCAGAATGGTGGAAAATGTCAACTTTATTGTCAACACTGTCAGTGGTTTAAAAAGTTTAACAATAAGTTAAACTTCAATTCGTAACAGAATCAAGTTTGCCCTATTACATTTAGTTTACTGCAATTTATACATTTGTTGTATATCATTCCAGTTTAAGGGAAATTAATAGAAAATGTGTCATGTACCCGCAATTCTGGATTGATTCCTGTATATTGCACAATTCACATTAATATACTCTGGAAGATGTGTAGGATGGGTGCATGTGTGAGTCGCTCTTGTGGTCGCTCTGCAGGAGTTGGTGGCGTTGGGTCTCAGTAACACCATTGGTGGATTCTTCCAGTGCTACTCCGTCACTTCCTCAATGTCTCGCAGTCTCATCCAGGAGAGCACAGGGGGGAAAACACAGGTGATAATCCATATACTGAATTTAAAAGATGACCCCAGATTTTTGTACGTTTGCATGTAGTATAAATAAATGAAGAGTTCAGATGCAAAAATCTCTAAGTGCCGTCTGAAATGTCCCTTTGATCATTTCGTTTTTCTCTCTGCTTTCTATGTTTATGTTCAGTTATTTCACTTTAAAGGCGATGAAAACAACCTATTCTTCACACTAAGAGTAAAAGTACTGAAACTACACACAACAGTCTGAAATAAATGCTCATTTTAGATGAAATTCTTAGACGGCACTTGGAGGTTTTTGCATCTACACTCTTCAAATACAGTTCAAATACAAATACTGCTATACTTTTGTGTCCTGCAGGTGGCTGGAGTAATATCTGCTGTTATTGTGCTCATTACTGTTTTGAAGCTTGGTCCACTTTTTGAGGAGCTGCCCACAGTAAGTCATGCACTCCAAGGGAATGCTGGACAAATGTCATTTAATAATCGTCACTAACAAAACCCTGAATTTTTGGACATCTGTCAGATAATTTATTCATTGGTGACTCTTGTGCCCAGTGTTAAGCTTAAACCACACTGAACTGAACTGAACTAAACTCTGAAATCTGGACTTTACTAGAAAATGTTAAGCTGCTTTGACACAATCTACATAGTAAAAAGCGCTACATAAATAAACTTGAATTGAATTGTTAATTTAAGTGTTAAGTAATAATAATATGAATAATAAAAATATGTATTAATGATAATATATGATAATTGAAATGTTATAACTAAAATATTTTAATTCAAGTCAAGTTATTATTATTATTATTATTATTCATTCATTTTCATTTCGGCTTAGTCCCTTTATTAATCTGGGGTCGCCACAGCGGAATGAACCGCCAACTTATCCAGCCCATCTCTGGGAAACATCCATACACACCCATTCAGACACATACACTATGGACAATTTAGTCTACCCAATTCACCTGTACTGCATGTCTTTGGACTTGTGGGGGAAACCGGAGCACCCGGAGGAAACCCACGCCAACACGAGGAGAACATGCAAACTCCACACAGAAATGCCAACTGACCCAGCCCAGGCTCGAACCAGCGACCTTCTTGCTGTGAGGCGAACGTGCTACCCACTGCGCCACTGTGAGACCCTATTATTATTATTATTATTATTATTTGTAATCATATATAGCAGGAGTAGTACATACTAAAATGATCCTCATAAACCATTGAACATAAACACTTATTGATAATTATGTTATCAATGTGAAGATAAATGACAAGTGCAGAGTGAATAAAAGCTAAATAAAAATAATCATAAGATTATATACATGACAAGCTAATTCAAAATAATAAAACTATAATAATATATAGTGGTTAGCACTGTTGCCTCACAGCAAGAACTTCACTGGTTCTAGTCCTTACCAAGCCATCCGACGTTTCTATGTGGAGTTTGCACGTTCTCCCCGTGCTCACGTGGGTTTCCGCCGGGTTCTCCGGTTTCCTCCCACCGTCCAAAAACATGCAACTTAAGTTAATTGACTAATCCAAATCGGCATCATAGACATGCTCCTAGTAAGTAGTCATCTCAAGAGCAATCACTATCTGTTCATTAGCTACTACAGCAGGGGAGTTCTCCAGATCTACCTGAGCTCAAACTCCCCTCTCGCCTTGCAAACGGGAGGGAGCCCCGGGCTCGAGGATCTAAGAGCTCAGGGCTCTCTCCCGGGACAGCATGCCAAACAAGCTTTATAACCAATCATCAGCTAAGTGTGAACTCTTAAAATGGCTATAGTTTGATGACTGAAATATTTCAGGACAAAAAAAAATTAACCACAATATATTCTCAAAGCAAACTTACATACGTTTTTTCATAATAATGTTACCTCATCGAGTTTTTTAAAGCCCTTAACTGATTGTCGTCAGGCTGTGCTGTCCACCATTGTGTTTGTGAATCTGAAAGGGATGTTCATGCAGTGTCGGGATCTTCCAGCTTTGTGGAGGAGCAACAAAGTAGATCTGGTGAGACTTCTGGATGTGTTTGTGTGCTGTGAATGATGTCTGTGTGTCCTTAGCAGTGGTGTAAAGTAACTACACCGGAATTGTACGTTACTGAGTTTAAAGGGGACCTTTAAACTCCATTTTCTTTTCGGCTTAGTCCCTTTATTAATCTGGGGTCGCCACAGCGGAATGAACCGCTAACTTATCCAGCATATGTTTTACGCTGTGGATGCCCTTCCAGCTGCAACCCATCACTGGGAAACATCCACACACACACTCATTCACACACATACACTACGGACAATTTAGCTTACCCAATTCACCTATAGCGCATGTCTTTGGACTGTGGGGGAAACCGGAGCACCCGGAGGAAACCCACGCAAACACAGGGAGAACATGCAAACTCCACACAGAAATGCCAACTGACCCAGCCGAGGCTCGAACCAGCGACCTTCTTGCTGTGAGGCGATCGTGCATTAAAATGTAGAGCATTAAAAGTGTTCAAGAAATTGCTAAATCATTACATCCAACGACCGAGATGAAGGATGCCTATACTGTATGATGACTGAAATCACAAAAACATTGCCTCGAAAAATAACTAAACGCACTACAGAATGTTTCGTTTTCACTTCACCAACTGCTGGACACTCATAGCTTGTTAGTCAGGGTTCAAAGAGCTTAACCTAAGCATTAATATATATCGTCACAGCTAGATTTTTAGCTTACAGTTTTCACTTCACAAGTAAACGCATTTCAGTTGGCTTATTATAGGTGCATAATATTAATGTAATGTGTTCTCAGATTAAACTAATCTCACATTTTACATTTATAGTCAATGAATGGCAAATAATACATTTACACTTAGAAACACCCTTAAAAGAAAATGGCACTAATGTAAGCTGCGTTTTTAATTTAATATGGTGGAATAACTTTCACAACACTCACTGCTGTTGTATACCTTTTAGAAAGGCTAATTTTTACTCATATTTTGAGTAGTATTTAGAACGGACCCGTTTACTCTACTGTACTTGCACTACTTTTTTTGTGCAAATAATAGTATTTTTACTCGAGTATGATTTTTCACTTCTCTTTCCACCACTGTTCTTGACTATCTCTCTGTCTCTCTGTCTGTTTCTCCAGCTGGTGTGGCTGGTGACGTTTCTCTGTACTGTTCTGTTGAATCTGGACCTGGGTCTGGCAGCTGCCATCACCTTCACACTGCTCACTGTCATCTTCAGGACCCAGCGGTGAGGGAAAGGCATTCAAAAAAAGATGATTGCTGATGATTTCATTAAAATAATACATACCTTTATTTCTTTCTATCTAGTCCCAGGTACTCTTTACTTGGCAGGGTTCCTGACACAGAACTGTACTTGGAAACAGAGTCATATAAGGCGGTGAGACTTTCCTGCTCATTTACAGTATTACCACAGTGTTATTTATTCATTCATGCATTTTCTTTTCGGCTTAGTCCCTTTATTAATCTGGGGTCGCCACAGCGGAATGAACCACCAACTTATCCAGCATATGTTTTACGCAGCGGATGCCCTTCCAGCTGCAACCCATCACTGGGAAACATCCATACACACCCATTCACACTCATACACTACGGACAATTTAGCTTAGCCAATTCACCTATACTGCAGGTCTTTGGACTGTGGGGGAAACCGGAGCACCCGGAGGAAACCCACACTAACATAGGGAGAACATGCAAACTCCACACAGAAACGCCAACTGACCCAGCCAGGGCTCGACCCAGCGACCTTCTTGCTGTGAGGCGATCGTTCTACCCACTGCGCCACCGTGCTGCCCAGTGTTATTCATTTAATAAATATAATCTAGATTCTAGAGTGGAGTTCAAATTTAGAGGAACAACCTAAAATATTGTAAATATTAAATGACCGTTGATGTTCTTGTGAGCATTACGTGAGCATCTCCTGTCTAGTCTAGCCATGTTTTTGACCTTTGTTTGTTTCATTGTTTATGTTTGTTTTGCCACCTGCCTCGACCTCTTCGCCTGTGAATACAATTACTCTTTTGGATTTCCACTATACAACCGTTTGCTCTTGTACTAACCTTGCCTGCCTGAATATTCTCATTTAAATCTGCATTTGGACCCAACCCCAGTTGTCACCCATTCATTACAGAAGTACGTTTAAGTTACGGTTATCAGCTGCAGTGCCCAACTCTTTAAAAGGCACTCCAGCCATCTGTATATGATACCTCTTCTGTAAAGAATCAATTGCTTTCAATAATATCTAGCTGCAGACTTGCACATGCAAGCTGAGGCATGACGTTTTAAACACATGCACCTAATGGAGCTAGTGACGTCACTGTGAGGGGTATGGGTTAGGGGCGGGGTTAGGTGTGCGCATTAAAAGCATTGCATGCACCTCAGCTTGCATGTGCACCCAGTCGACAGCCTTTAGCCTTATTCTGTTCATACTACCAAGATAATAAGTGTTAAATACTTTAGTTCATCCATCAACATGAGTCCTGTAGGATGATGAAAACAACAATTCCCATGATTCCACGCTCAAAATATGTCTTTGTTTGTTGTGAACACACACCATCTAGTGGTGAAAATGGCATACTGTGCCTTTAATCATGCATCTGATAGTAATTTTGACAAATCCTGTATAACTGGAAGCTGAAATTTCTACTTTTCATCAACTTTGTGAACCTTTCAGCCAGATAAGCTGATAAGCAGATGAGCCAAGCCCAGATAAGCTGATTGTTAGAGTGGTTTGATCCCCTAAAAGTTCTCTAACTTTGGTTAATATTTTATTTCCATAAAATAAAGACTTTTAGTTGAAGTGTCTTGATAACACTGTTCTATAGCACACAATATTCACTCAAGATTATTTGATCTCTGTTGTTTTTTGTGTGTATGTGTGTGTGTTTTTATCCAGGCTAAAGAAATCCCAGGTATCATCATTTTCCGTTCTTCTGCAATGATCTACTATGCAAATGCCGAACTCTACCATGAGGCCCTGTTGGAGAAGGTACCACTTTTACACACAAGACTTCAAAATAAGCCACGGCAGATTTCAGCTTGAATTTCTATCCTTGCAGAGTGGAATTAATATCCCAAAGATGCTTGAGCTGAGAAAGAGAAAAGAGGAAGAGGAGAAGGCGAAAAAGAGTCAAGCGAAGGATCAAGATAAGCAGGTGAGCGAGGACTGCTGGGATACACTTTATTTTAGGGTGTCTTTACAGGTTACAGTATAACTATTCATATAACTACTGAGTAATAATAATTAATTATATGTACTTACTGTATTATTAGGGCTAGAATGTGGTTAGGTTTAGAGTTTGTTGCATGCAATCATGCATAATTAATTGTAATTATTCAATTCAAGTTTATTTATACAGCGCTTTTTACAGTGTAGATTGTGTCAAAGCAGCTTAACATGTTCTAGTAAAGTCCAGATTTCAGAGTTTAGTTCAGTTCAGTTCAGTGTGGTTTAAGTTTCACTGCTGAAAGTTCAAACACTGAAGAGCAAATCCACCGAAGCGCAGCTCCACAAGTCCCGATCCGAGCAGGCCAGTGGTACAATGGTCAATACATGGAACGTGTAAAAATGACTGTTACCGAATGCTGTAATGAGGAATTCTGGGAAACTGCTCTGAGAGAGTGTCTTAAATCAAATACATCTATACAGACAAAAACGTACATACATTAACTACATTGGGGAGGGCTGTATGGATCTAATTCTAGTTTCTATAATTATTTTATATTTTTTAAAGAAAATTCCTTAGAAAGTTTGCAGTAGCATAAATAATACATAAATGAATAAACAAAGGGTGACATGGTGGCTGAGTGGTTAGCACTGTCACCTCACAGCAAGAAAGTTGCTGGTTTTAGTCCCGGCTGGGTCACTTGGCATTTCTCTGTGTGGAGTTTGCATGTTCTCCCCGTATTCGTGTGGGTTTCCTCCAGGTGCTCCGGTTTCCCCCACAAGTCCAAAGACATGCAGTACAGGTGAATTGAATAAACTTAATTGGCCGTACTGTATGTGTGTGAATGTGAGAGTGTATGGGTGTTTCCCCATACTGGGTTGCAGCTGGAAGGGCATCCACTGTGTAAAACATATTCTGGATAAGTTGGCAGGTCATTCCACTGTGGCGACCCCTGATGAGTAAAGGGATTAAGCGGAAGGAAACTGAATGAATGAATGAATAAACAAACATGAATGAATAAATAAAAGCAAAAAATTCACTCGACTTTTTTTAGATGTTTATTTTTTTATCATCTAAACTTAACATTTAAATAATTATTCTTTTGCGTGTCTCAGGAAAGCACAGTTCCTCATGAGAACCACTGTTTGCTTCCCACAATAAATACACTACTGTTCCAAAGGCTTTTCTGTAATTAATTCTTTGCTAATAACACATTAAAAGTGACGTGTTTAACACGTGTTTTTCTTTTCAACCTTCTATTTAATAAAGATTCCTGAATTTAAAAATAAGTTATTCACAAAGGGGCCTCACAGTGGCGCAGTGGATAGCACGTTCGCCTCACAGCAAGAAGGTCGCTGGTTCGAGCCTCGGCTGGGTCAGATGGCGTTTCTGCGTGGAGTTTGCATGTTCTCCCCTTGTTGGCGTGGGTTTCCTCCGGGTGCTCCGGTTTCCCCCACAAGTCCAAAGACATGCGGTACAGGTGAATTGGGTAGACTAAATTGTCCGTAGTGTATGAGTGTGAATGGGTGTGTATGGATGTTTCCCAGAGATGGGTTGCAGCTGGAAGGGCATCCGCTGCGTAAAACATATGCTGGATAAGTTGGCGGTTCATTCTGCTGTGGCGACCCCAGATTAATAAAGGGACTAAGCTGAAATGAAAATGAATGAATAATCATAAATGTTTCATGATCATCAAATCAGCATAGTAGAAGGATTCCTGAAGGATTATGTGCAAGGCTTGACATTAACTTTTTTGATCACCAGCCAGTGTGGCTAGCAATTTTACAACATTACTAGCCACTCGCCTTTGGAAAAATATTTTATACGCGTAAATGTGACTTTGGCACGCTAAAATTATTTGATTTAGATTTTGTGTTATGTCCACATGCCTCCTCATTCATTTCATTTCAACCAGCCAAGGTGGCTAGTGGGAGCGGGTGTCTAACCCGCCACAGCTGAAATCTCTCCGCATTTGGCGGGTGTTAATGTCAAGCCGTGATTATGTGACACTGAAGACTGGACTAATCATGCTGAAAATTCAGCTTCATTAATTACATTTTAAATGTTCAAAACAAATGTTATTTTAAATCACAATAATACTTCACAATGGCTGCACAGTGGCACAGTGAGTAGCACGATCGCCTCACAGCAAGAAGGTCGCTGGTTCGAGCCTCGGCTGGGTCAGTAGGCATTTCTGTGTGGAGTTTGCATGTTCTCCCCGTGTTGGCGTGGGTTTCCTCGGGTGCTCCGGTTTCCCCCACAAGTCCAAAGACATGCGCTATAGGTGAATTGGGTAAGCTAAATTGTCCGTAGTGTATTGTGTGAATGGGTGTGTATGGATGTTTCCCAGAGATGGGTTGCAGCTGGAAGGGCATCCCCTGCATCAAACATATGCTGGATAAGTTGGCAGTTCATTCCACTGTGGCGACCCCAGATTAATAAAGGGACTAAGCTGAAAAGAAAATGAATGAATGAATACTTCACAATATTACTGTTTTAAATTTTGATCAGGTATATTTGTGTGCTTCATTTTGTGGAGTTAGTTCTTTAGGATATAATGCATTTATATTTTTTATGTTTCTTGTTCATAGACTGGAGTTTTGAGAGAGTTATTGAACAGGATGCTGGTCTCTGTGCACCACCATGAAACAGACCACGAACACATCGTCAATGACATAGCAACAGTAACCCAGGCTAACACGAACTGCGGTTTCCAGTCAGAGCAGGATTCAGAGGAGCAGGAACTGGACAAAACAAACACACACTCCTCCAGCTGTGAACACACATACTCCATCATCCTAGACCTCAGTCCTGTCAGCTTCATCGACACGGTCACCCTAAAAACACTCCAGAGTGTAAGTCAAACCAGATTAATTTAATATAGAAACAATAATGAAATGAATGTCACATCATGTGAAAAAAAAAACTTTATGGCCTGCAACATGCATCTGACGTGGAATAGAAAGCACAATTAACTGATCAATTAAAAATGAAAATCGATGATTAAGAGATTTTCCTTTCTGAGATTAGTTTTTAACAGCAGGTGGCGCTGTATGCTTTCCAAACAGCAATTCTTTCTAAATACCACTTGAACCGGGCTGCACGGTGGCGCAGTGAGTAGCACGATTGCCTCACAGCAAGAAGGTCACTGGGTCGAGCCTCAGCTGGGTCAGTTGGCGTTTCTGTGTGGAGTTTGCATGTTCTCCCCGTGTTTGCGTGGGTTTCCTCTGGGTGCTCCGGTTTCCCCCACAAGTCCAAAGACATGCAGTATAGGTGAATTGGGTAAGCTAAATTGTCCGTAGTGTATGTGTGTGAATGAGTGTGTGTGGATGTTTCCCGGAGATGGGTTGCAGCTGGAAGGGCATCCGCTGCGTAAAACATATGCTGGATAAGTGGCGACCCCAGATTAATAAAGGGACTAAGCCGAAAAGAAAATGAATGAATGAATACCACTTGAACCTGCTGGGGATGCACTAAAAGGAAAATTCTGGACCAAAACCGAAACTTTTGGATGACCTTGGCCGAAAACATATTCGTATTTATTATATTATTATAATTTGTAAGACTTTTTTTCCTCAATTTAACTCAATAGCTAACTTCTATTATACTGATTTAAAAAAAACACACAGGCCCATAAAATAACCACATTAGTGATCAAGACCACAAAACTCACTTATTGGCTCATGTTTTTAGCCTGTTTTTCTCATTCGGCTGAAAACGCCATTTTGCCAAATTTCCAAAATTCAGTGCATCCCTGAAAAAAATGTGTTTCAAGAGTTCACACTTAGCTGATGATTGATAATAAAGCTTGTTTGGCATGCTGTCCCGGGAGAGAGCCCTGAGCTCATAAGATCCTCGAGCCCGGGGCTCCCTCCCGTTTGCAGGGCGAGAGGGGAGATTGAGCTCAGGTAGATCTCAAAAACTCCCCCGCTGATGTCAGTGGCGGAGCTACAATTTTTTACATGAGGTAGCAAGGGGGTGGCCACTGCCATTTCAGGGAGGCCACACACACACACACACACACACACACACACACACACACACACACAC
>CAIGQW010054382.1:1641647-1655138 GCA_903798125.1 Danio choprae
CCAGCATATGTTTTACGCAGCGGATGCCCTTCCAGCTGCAACCCATCCCTGGGAAACATCCACACACACCCATTCACACTCATGCACTACGGACAATTTAGCTTACCCAATTCACCTATACCGCATGTCTTTGGACTTGTGGGGGAAACCGGAGCACCCGGAGCGTTCGTTTCATACCAGCTATTAATGCACATTGTTAACTAAAGTTCCATTTCATAAGGAAATTATATAATGTGTTGCTGTGTGCTTATTGAAGATGATTGAAGTGAATGTAATGTAATTTCAGTCTCAAGCCGAGCACACAGAGCGTCAGATTAAATTGAAGTTTGAGAAGCTTCATCAGTTTCTCCGAGATGAAGAGGAAATCGCAATGACTGCACTGAAAGAAGAAAAGGAGCAGAAGAGCCAGAGGATGAAGGAGAAGCTTGAGGAGATGAACGGACACATCTCAGTTCTTTCACACACTATCAGAGACATGGAGGAGATGATGAATGCCAATGAAGTCTTGTTTCTAAAGGTCTCATTTCACATAATTGATTCAGTCATTGGCCATTTGATTGGTCATATACTAAACTGTCTGTTTGCTCTGCAGAATTTTCCAGTCACAATGGAAAGATGAGCGATCTGCTGGTGTCTCTTGTCTCTGTTGTTCTGAAGCTCAAACTCACCACAGTTGTGACGTACTTCCAGAGTTCAGAGCTCACTGTCTGATCCACAAATGACTCCTGGATCTTTGATTCACGTGGCCCGACACTTGGGCAACCTGCCATTCAGAGTCTGGAAGAAGATGCAAGACATTGTCCACAACAGTGAGTTTTTAGAAACATGACGTCCCTCATATATGAACAGCAAAGTTTTGGGGTGTAAAGGTACACAAGTTCATAATTTATTATAGGGCTGAACAATATATAGTTTGAGCATCGATATCGCTATGTGTGTATCTGTAATAGTCACATCGCAGGATTAGATTATTTATTAAAGATTAAAAGATAAAGATGCTATTAAATATTATAATCGTTTTAATTATTTAAACAATGATTACCATGATATTTTACGTTTGATTGTTCAATTTCTGTACTTGAATAGTGTTAGACTCCCCAGAAAATCATAAAGCACTCTTTATTTATTTATTTTTGCTTGTAACTTATTATATTTTATGCTGATCCACTGCATAGAAAACGGCTCGATCATCCCAGTCGATCTAAATGAATTCAATGTTTCCAAATAGAGTTATTCAAGTCATCTGGTGAATTTATCTTCACATCGCAATATATATCGGAGCCAAACAAAATATCACAATGTCCGATTTGTCCAATTTCATGCAGACCTAGTTCGGTGCGTATTGTGGTTTTAAAGACACAGTTTGGTTCAATTTTTGTATTTTTAGAGAGAAGAAATTAAATTAAACTATAAATTAAAAATAAAATTAAACTTTCACTGAGGGCAGCACGGTGGCGCAGTGGATAGCACTCTCGCCTCACAGCAAGAAGTTCGCTGGTTCGAGCCTTGGCTGGGTCAGTTGGCATTTCTGTGTGGAGTTTGCATGTTCTCCCCGTGTTGCGTGGGTTTCCTCCGGGTGCTCCGGTTTCCCCCACAGTCCAAAGACATGCGGTACAGGTGAATTGGGTAAGCAAAATTGTCTGTAGTGTTGGTGTTTGCAATTTGGTGCTTCATTTAAGATGTTACATCACAGTCAGTATTAAACATAAAAAACATGTAAACAACAGCTTTTTCTGGAAAGTTCTCTTTGGCAATCTGTTTCAAACTCCTGAAACTACCTCAGAATGAACTTACACTGAAATAAAATGGTTTATTGCAAATTGTTGCAAACAATGTACACAAGCTGCATTTAAACCAACAAATTACATTTAATTTGTTTAAATTCAGCCCATGTAAATTGTTTACAACCACTTACCTTAAAAAAAATTAAGTAAATCCAATGAATAACTTTTTTCAGTGTAGTTTTGGCCTATATTTTTACAATATGCCGTCAAACACCAGTTTTTTCTTTGATTTCAATAGATGTATATCAGAGCCTTGATTCACAACCTTTCTGGCTCCAATTCCCCCACTGGAGACAATTAAAATGAAGTTTTGGGGGTTTTACTGTCAGTATGCTAGTCTTCAAGGGATAGTTGACCAAAAAATTAACATTTCCATAAATTGGAGGTCAGTAGGTGCCATCACAAATCATAATTACTACCAATGGTTCTTGATGATTCACTTATTGATGATTAACTTGATGAGTTCTTATGAAGCAAAACGATCAAGGTAACAAACTGAACATTATTTACAACTTTAGTACCTGTTATTAATAGTCTAAGTAAAGATCATGCATCATAATGCGACAAAATATTACATATTTTAGTAAAAAATGTAAAGGCACGGTGGCTCAGTGGTTAGCACTGTCACCTCACAGCAAGAAGGTCGCTGGTTCGAGCCCCAGCTGGGTCAGTTGGCGTTTCTGTGTAGAGTTTGCATGTTCTCCCCGTGCTGGCGTGGGTTTCCTCCGGGTGCTCCGGTTTCTCCCACAATCCAAAGACATGCAGTACAGATGAATTAATAAGCTAAATTGGCCGTAGTGTATGTGTGTGAATGCGAGAATGTATGGATGTTGTGGTGACCCCTGATAAATAAAGGGACTAAGCTGAAGGAAAATGAATGAATGAATGTTCATTTTGTCCTTGAGGGATCATTTCAGGGCCTTTTTTAATCTATAAGTAATGGCACCCACTGATCTGCATTAAATGGATTTTAGAGGACACTTTTTATCAGATGTCTACTGTTTTACTGGGACAAAAAGTGACCTTACATCTTGGATGGCCTCTGGGTGAGTAAATTAAATGGAAATGTATTATTTTTTGTGTGTGAACTATCCCTAAGTTTATCCATAAGCTGGTATGCTCTAAAACAATGTTAATTGTTCAATATATATTAGTGCTTCCTCAATGCTCGTAATCATTCTTGATGGTATCTCGTCAGCTCCTGTGATCCTGGATCCAAACACGCCTCATCCAGATCTCCTCTTGTCTGATGATCTGACCAGTCTGAGATGCAGCGCAGACAGTGCAGATCTTCCAGATAATTCTGAGAGGTTTGATGAGCATTCGTGTGTTCTGGGCTCCGAGGGCTTTACCTCAGGAACACACTGCTGGGATGTGGAGGTAAAGGAGAGCTCGTCCTGGGGTCTGGGAGTGACTACAGCCTCAAACCAGAGGAAGGGTTGTGATTTCTTTGACTCTGGTGTGTGGAGTGTGCAGTACAGTCTGTTTAAAGAGTCTGGTTTTCCGGTTGAGCAGAAGCTGGAGCTGGTCAGGGTTCAGCTGGACTATGACAAAGGAAGGGTGTCATTCTCTGACCCTGTAACCAACACACATATACACACATTTACAACCACCTTTACCGAGACAGTCTTTCCATTCTTTTACAGCTTTACCCATCTCTGGATCGTATACAATTCCTTGTAAACACGATACCTATGGACAGGTGTGTGTATACCACTGTAGGATCTGCCATGAACTGCTGTTTGCAGAATGGACACAACCCCAGATGAATACACTCACTGATCCACTGATCTATAGACCTTTTTTTATAGAACGCAAAATTACCCATTATGCTTTACATGTATGCAAAAGGATAATGCTCCGAACTTCCGGTTGAACTTGATGCTTATAAATAGTCATGTTTGGACAGCTTTGAAATTATTTTAATCTACTCCAAATCAGAAAAAAGTTGGGACAGTATGGAAAACGCTAATTAAAAAAGAAAGCGATTTCCAAATGTACTTTGACTTGTATTAATTGCAGACAATATGAACACAAAATGTTTCATGATTCGTCTGGTCAACTTTCATTTGTAAATATATATTCTTTCCATTCATTCAGACCTGCAACACAATCCAAAAAGGTTAGAACAGGAGCAATTTAGGGCTAGTAATTGGGTAAATTGGTTAAATGATGATGTGATGTGAAACAGGTTGACCGGTGATTGTAATTATGATTTGGTAAAAACGCAGCATCTAGGAAAGGTCTAGTTCTTTAGGAGCAAAGATGGGTCAGGCATCGCCAGTTTGCCATCGACTTCTTTTGGGAGAAATATGTTCCGGACCAAAGAAGAAAAGGATCATCAAGACTGTTATCAGCAACGAGTCCAAAAGCCAGGGTCTGTCATGGTATGAGGTTGTGTCAGTGCCTTTGTCAAAGGTAACTTGCACTTCTGTGATGGCGCTATTAATGCTGAAAAGTACATAGAGATTTTGGAGAACAATATGCTGCCTTCTTTGCCAGTATACTGTCTGGGTGGTTTAATGACATTAATTGTAAAAGACACAAAACTTCACTTATGCATTCGGATGTTCCTATGGCTAAGAAAATAGATAATAGCGATGTGACAAAAATGTAAGAAGAAGGACAGGCGCCTCCGACAGAGAGCCCGGAGGTCAAGCGGACTGTCTGGAAGAAATACGAGAACTTTACCTCCAAGAGAAGAGATGATTATCCAGCTGGAATGCATGGCTTTGCGAGAATAACATTGAGACCGCCCAAATGTTGATTTATATGTTTAGAGATTGTCTAGAGAACCCATCTTGAAGTAGCTGTTTCCAAAAGCTGTTTCCAAAAGCTTTCTGATATAGCTGTTGTAAAGAAGCTTTTGCATATGCATGAGAACAGTATAAAAGGCTGGAGCATACACACCAGCAGTGCGCTTTCTGACTTCTCTATGCTGAATGTCTTAAGCCCTTTATTCTCAACGGAGGATAAAGTAAAGGATTTTGTTTTGTTATCGTATTTGTTTTATTCTTCACTGGATTTTATTTTAATAATAAAAGTATATTTTATTAATTGACTTCACTGGAGTGGACATTGGCTTCATTCGCAGAACCCATCACGTTACCTCGTGTGGTAAAGTATGAATCTGATTCATTCCTTGAACAACATTACAAAAGATGGTCCTAAACAAAACTCCAGCTAAGAAATATAGCCAAGGGTGGATTCTGATTTTCTTTTTTTAAATTAGGGTATTAGATAAAAGCAATCCAGTACACCAGGGATGCCCATGCATATTTGCAAAACGGTCTGCACACATTACAAAGTCTTGGCTGCAGAGGAAGAAGATACAGGTACTTGACTGGCCTGCCTGCAGTCCCGACCTATCTCCAATAAAGAATGTGTGGCGCATTTTGAAGCGCAAAATGCAACAACGAAGACCCCGTACTGTTGCCCACCCTAAGACTTGTTTGCAGGAAGAATGGGACAAAATTACACCTGAAACACTTCATCATTTCGTGTCTAAACATCTTTTAAGTGTGAAAAGGAATGGAAACATTACAAAGTGGTAAATGCTTTACTGTTACAGCTTTTTTTTAAAAATGTGTTGCAAGAACCAACATTGGAATACATTAAACATTAAAATAATGTGCTGTTGTATCGTCTGCAGTGAAATACATGTCAAAGTAAATTTAGAAATTGATTATTTAAAAAATGTGATTTTATGGCAATGGAAAACAGTTGCTGCAAGCCCCTGTCTTTTACCCTCATCATCAGATGGCATCTTGTGGAGCATCGTCATTGCTATAGTCAACATTCTCTCTCTTTATTTCTAAATAAATAACCAATCCAAACAAATGTAAATTACTTAAATGTTTGACACAAACGAAGTGAAAGTGAATATAGAAATGGCATTTTGAACTTACAGAAAAAAACACATACCATGGTAATAATACACAGTACAGTCTAACTAAATGAAGTATAAACTGCTCCCGAATAATAGAATCAAATATTTTCTGTGTGCACGAGCCTTTAGACAGAAGCAACATGGCTTTCTATAGTTGTCAAAGTTGCCATTTTCTTTTTATAAGTAATTTTCTACGTTATCCATGTTTATTTTCTCAATGACATGCAAGCAAACAACCAAATAAAGATTTCAAGAAAGAAAAAAAGGAATGGAGGATTGGACTTCCTGTCACATGAAGCTACACCTAATTTCAGGTTGATGGATGCAAAGGCTCCCAAACAAAGGCAATTTCATTCATTCATTCATTCATTTTCTTTTCGGCTTAGTCTCTTTATTAATCTGGAAACCCACGCCAACACGGGGAGAACATGCAAACTCCACACAGAAATGCCAACTGACCCAGCCGAGGCTCGAACCAGCGACCTTCTTGCTGTGAGGCGATTGTGCTACTCACTGCGCCATCGTGCAGCCCGTCATGAATAATTATTTTAACGAAAAACATAACAGAATCAAGTTTATTATTATTATTATTATTACTATTTTATAGTCACTGGTTCGAGTCTCGGCTGGGTCAGTTGGCATTTCTGTGTGGAGTTTGCATGTTCTCCCCGTGTTGGCGTGGGTTTCCTCCGGGTGCTCCGGTTTCCCCCACAGTCCAAAAATATGCGCTATAGGTGAATTGGGTAAAACAAACTTGGCCTTAGTGTATGAGTGCGTGTGTGAATGTGAGTGTATGGGTGTTTCCCAGTATTGGGTTGCTGCTGGACATCTGCTGCGTAAAATATATGCCTTAATAGTTGGCGGTTCATTCCGCTGTGGCGACCCCTGATAAATAAAAGACTAAGAATGGCCGAAGGAAAATGAATAGTACAATTATTATGCACCCACACTTCTTTCCAGTAGGTGGTCGGAGTTCTGACTTCCATTAAACCGAAGAAGAAGAAGATGAAGAAGAAGACTCACACAGTCAGAGACAGTGTAGCAGTTTGTAGAGGACGGTGAGAGGAATGCAAAGTATGGTGAGCTCTGATATTAATGTGAGGTTTAGTGTGGACATTAAGGGGCAGCTTACTCAGGATGTGTTCCCGCATTACAGTGAAATTTATTAATGTTTGCTATACCTACAAATGTGTCACACTGACAGAGATTAAATGGCTGGAGTTTGGAGATTTGCTGTGCTGTTTGTTGCTAATTTCAAGTGTGTTTCATATATTCAGATTACTTTTTTTTAGCCATTAAATATGCCCAGATAAATGTCTAAAGCAATCTGTTCACTAGTGTTTCTATGACAGTGGAAAGAAAGTGATTTGAAAGGTGCACCAAAGCCTTTATAAGCAGCAGAAAATGCACAATTTAGTGCATAAAACAGTGATCCTGAGGCACATTGTGTAATGAGATACTTTGGTTAAGATAAAATAGCTGCTGTCCTGCTGATTTGATGATGATTGTGTTGTTGTTGTGTGTGTGTGGGGGTGGTGTATCAGCTGTACCAATGCTATTATTATCATGCTTGTGATGACATACAGGCTAGGCCTGGGTAACGCAACACAGTTTCAAGAGTTCACACTTAGCTGATGATTGAAAATAAAGCGTATTTGGCATGCTGTCCCGGGAGAGAGCCCTGAGCTCAGAATATCCTTGAGCCCGGGGCTCCCTCCCGTTTGAAGGTCAAGAAGGGAGTTTGAGCTCAGGTAGGTCTCGAGAACTCCCCTACTGTGAACGTGCTTGAGATATGTCTTAAGGTTATGTCTTACTTATGGTGAATGTCTTTGGACGGTGGGAGGAAACCGGGAAGCCCGGGGAAAACCCACGCGAGCACGGGGAGAACATGCAAACTCCCCACAGAAAAACGCCAACCGGCCCGGTGAGGGGAAAAAACGGTGGTGTTCTTGCTGTGAGGCAACAGTGCTAGCCACTGGGCCGCCGTGCCGCCCAGTCAGGAGAAAGGAAGGAGTAGGGGTGGAAGGGGGGATTCTTCAAGACGAAGATGACTAGAGTGAAAAACTCTGGTTATTTATAGTGTGTCTGATTGGTGCAATAAACGAAGCTGATGCGATGCCAGCTGTGTTCAATCCTAAGCACGTGATCCTCTCGAAATTAGTTTATAAATAAACCGCACTTCAAGAGTTCACACTTAGCTGATGATTGAAAATAAAGCGTATTTGGCATGCTGTCCCGGGAGAGAGCCCTGAGCTCAGAATATCCTTGAGCCCGGGGCTCCCTCCCGTTTGAAGGGCGAGAGGGGAGTTTGAGCTCAGGTAGGTCTCGAGAACTCCCCAAAATGCTTTTAACTCGGGACAGCAGCCGCGTATTAAAAAAAAACCCAAAAGGCAAGTTCAATGCTATATCCGGCTGCTGGATATAAAATTGAAAGGTGAGGAAAGATGAGCTCCTGCGGGAGTATCGGAGTAACTCAACGCTAGAAAGGGGTTAGGAGTTAGAGGTGGGGAGGGGAGAGAGCTGGAGGAGGGGGGGATTGAGGAAAGAGCGGAAGCATTTGACGCTGGAAGGAAGGGAATGAGGTGCGGAGGAACTCAACGCTAGGAAATAGAGGACAGGAGAAGCAGAGGAACTCGACGCTGGAAAAAGCAAAGAGGAAGGTATATTGGCCAGGGCGGGTGGAGGCTTAGGGATTGACTCCGGGGGAGTCGGAGCTCTGGGGGCAACTCCGTGGGAGTTAGAGCTGTAGGGTTGAACTCCTACAGGAGTCTGGGAGAAGGAGAGGGGCGGTGGAGGTGGACTGGGCGGATTCTGGAAGAGTCGGAGCTTGGTGAGAGCTGACTTATTGGAGAAAGAAGAGTAGTGAAAAGAGTCAACGTTAGAAAAAGGGGAGAGTAGCGGAGAAACTCGAAGCTGAAAAAGATAAAGTAGCGGAGAAACTCGACGCTGGAAAGGGGTAGGGAGTTAGAGGTGGGGGGGGGGGAGGGGAGGAGGAGGGGGGGGGGGTTGAGGAAAGAGCGGAAGCATTCGATGCTGGAAGGAAGGGAATGAGGTGCGGAGGAACTCAACGCTAGGAAATAAAGAACAAGAGAAGCGGAGGAACTCGACGCTGGAAAAGCAAAGAGAAAGATAAATTGGCTAAGCGGGGGTTTAGGTATTGACTCCGGGGGAGTTCGGTTTGGGAGTGATGGCCTATGTGGAAAGAAGAGAGAGTAGAGGAAGAATTCGCCGCTAGAAGGAGAGGAAAAAATAGCAGAGTAACTCGACGCTGAAGGAAGGAAAAGTAGCGGAGCAACTCGACGCTAGGAAAGGGGTTAGGAGTTGGAGGTGGGGAGGGGGGGGGGGTGGGGGGGGGGGGGGGATTGAGGAAAGAGCGGATTTATATTGGCCTGGGTGGGTGGGGGCAGACTCTGGAAGAGTCAGAGCTGGCTTATGGGAGGAAGAAGAGTAGTGGAAAAAGTCAACGTTAGAAAAAGGGGAGAGTAGCGGAGAAACTCGACGCTGGAAAGGGGTAGGGAGTTAGAGGGGGGGGAGGAGAAGCTGGGAGAAGAATGGGATGGAGGAAAGAGCGGAGGCGTTCGACGCTTGAAGGAAGGGAAGAGATGCGGAGAAACTCGACGCTAGAAAAGAGAGGAAAGGAGATGCGGAGGAACTCAACGCTGGAAGGAGCGAAAGAAAGAAATATCCAGAAATAGAGGGGGTGGGGAGAGGGAGGGAGCAGTGAAGGTTCTTGTTGGAAGCGTAATGGATGAGGGGGTGGCCCGGGAATGGGCTTGATGTGACTCCGTGAGAGTCGAAGCTCTTAGACACTCCGAGGGAGATGAGCTGTGGTAGGTGGGAGTGCAAGGGGGAAGAAGCGGAGTATAGCTCGCGCTAAGACGTAAGAAGAGAGGGAGGAGTTAAAGCTAGCCTTTTAAGGATGATGAAGAGAGGGATTAGAGTAGCGGAGGAACTCAACGCTGGAAGGAAGAAAAGTTAGCGGAGGAACTCGACGCTAGAATAAAGGGAAAGTAGCGGAGAAACTCGACGCTGGAGGAAACTGGAGAGGGAAAATTAGCGAGGAAAAACTTGATACTGGAAGGAAGAAAGGTAGCGGAGGAACTCGACGCTGGAAATGAGAGAAAGTAGCAAGTAATTTTAATGATAGAGGGAAGAAGAAGAAGAGGGAATGGCAGAGTCGTGCTCGTGCCCTTGGGATCTGGATGATGAATGTCGTCTGGTGAGAGACATCTGGGCTTCCTTAAGGTGGTACTGGCTGAGTCGGATGTAGGTTTTGAAGGCGTTTGATGACCAGTGGCCGAGGGTTTGGATTTCGTATTGGGGTAGCCTATTGTGGGCTGCAGTTGTGGTGGCTCCGATTCTGAAGGAATGGCTGAGAATGACATGTAACTGGACGGTTAGCATCATCAGTGAAGTGGAGAGTAAGGGTTGGGATCTTGGGATTTCCTGAGCTGAAGAAAGGCTAGGAGGGTTTGGAAGGGGTGTGTGGGGGAGGGAAGGTCGAAAATAAAGATGGAGTGACCTTTGCGGATTTGATGTTTTACTTTGCTTGATGAAGAAAGAAATGGTTTCTTTATCCTGCGAAGTTAGATTGGAGATGGGGGGGGTGGATGTGGGGGTTGAATTTGGATGTGATAGTGATTTCAGAACATCTGAGGAACCCAAAAAGGCTAGGGTAAACATAGCGTCAAGGGTGCGAGCTGTGTGTAATGACTGGTAGCCTTTGCGTAGGGTATATATGCATTTGGAGAGAATGTTGAGTGTGATTGGTAGTCTGGAGTCGGGGGGGGGTTCTGTATGCCTTTGATGGGAGTGTGGTTTGGGAATTGGATATGCGTCTGAAGGGGATCCGTGAATTACTTTGTGGAAAAATTGGATCCAGCTTAGGTAGCTTCTGATGGAGCTAGCTTGAATGTGTTTGGAAACGTGTAGATGAGAAAGGAATGAAGTGATGGTGAGAAGGGAAAAGTCGGGGAAAGGTGTTTTGTATAAACTGTGGAAGTGTTTGAATCTGTTCCATGCTGTGAGGTATGACTGGAGGGTTCTGGGGGCTACTGCTTGTAGGATGAGAGATATGGAAATTTGGCTGAGGTGGTGTAGGGGGTGGTTTAAGGCAATATCATTTCTGAATAGGGAGGGACGGGTGTTGGATGGGGGTCTGCTTTTGGAGCCAATAGTTGAAATTTCTGGAAAGATAAACGAGAGAGAGAGTCAGCAATTGCATTTTTACAGCCTGGTACATGTTTAGCAGTCATTAAAATTTGTTTTTTGGCTGATGTCCAGACTAGGCGTCTTGTTAGTGGCATGAGTGACGGGGAGTGGGAACGGCCTTTATTAATGCATTGCACAGTAGCTTCCTTGTCGCAGTGTACTAGGATGCTAGAAGCGGACCATTCGTCCCCACACAGGATGGCCGCGACGACTACGGGGTATAATTCGGATAGAGCTGACGAGTGTTGGATTTTTGGAATATTGAGCATTTGGGGGGGGGGGCCATGTGGAAGTGAACCAATGCCCTTGGTAAAATCCCCCGAAGCCGACGGAGGGTGCAGCGTCTGTGAATAGACTGATGTCTATTGGGGATGAAATTAGGTCGCTATGGAAAAAGAACAACCGTTCCATTGCTTAAGAAAAGATATCCATAAGCTGAGTTCGTTGCGACAGGGGTTGTTAAGAAGAACGGGGTCTTCTAGTCATGAACGGATGTGGAGAGCTGGAGAGGGCAAGTAATGAATGGCTGCCTCGGGGGATGATTCGCATGGCGAAATTTCCGTCCGAGGTGTCCGAGGATGGAGAGGGGTTCACGTTTGTGTTTTCTTGTTCTCTGAGTGGATTACCGAAAGAGAAATAATGTTATTGATTTTCTCTTTCTTTTATCATAGTCTAGTTTATACCCGTAATTTAATAAGAGTGCTGGATTCGGAAGATTTCTCTTCTGAGAGGAATTCAGAGGTCGGCGAAAACCTTTTGGGTGATCACTAGTAATTTGCCAGGTGGCAAAAACGGGGGAGATGATAAGAAAATAATCTAGTGGTGGATTAGGTACGGAACCCCATATGTGTTAGATAAAATCCAGCATATGGCTTCTGAAAGCATGGCTTCTGCACCCGAAATAAGTCGGACTGCGAAGTAGGATTGCGAGCGCCATTGGATGCCGAAAAGGTGCCAGTAATCGGCAGTAATTAATGGCAGTAATAATTTAAATGCGGATGTTATGTTGATTTTTTTTTTTTTTTTTTTTGAGCCAAGCATTACTTCCAACTATTTTAATGAGGGAGATGCTTGATGTATGTCGTGATAATGGAGCAAAATTCATCTGGCTGAATGATGCTATTAAGCTGGTGAGGCGGAGTTATGCGGGGATGATAGATCAATGAGCAGGCGTTATCAGCTGATCAACAATTTCTGGTTCTGTGGTCGCTGATTGTAGATTGGGACAGAAGAGGTTGTGGGAGGGAAGTGCTGAACGCCAGGGTGGAATCCATGGGTTAGGCCTGAAATGAGAAATTCAGAAGGGTTAGTATCAGGGTGAGAACGTAATTCTAAAGCCAGATGAGGAACGTTAACTGGAGACAACAAATAATTATTATTAATTTTTATTTTATTTATTTATTTATTTATTTTTATATAATAATTTGTAAAGTTCTGGAGCTATAGGATAGTTAGGAAAAAAAATTTAGCTGTAGAAAGGGTGGGTAGTGGAGAGAAGTGGAAATGTCCTGGTTGAAATCTCTTTGTAATGTGTTGGGTAAGTTAACTTGGGGAGGACCGGAGTCCTGTGGGTGTGGTCTTGAGAGAGTGCGCCTGGGGGCGTGGTGTGTTTTTAGTTTCTGTTTTCCTTTTGATGGCTGTGAGCGTAAAGATTGCGGCTATGGAAGGTAGCGGGAGCTGGAGTCCTTGTTGGTGTTCCTAGCCGATGGAGTGAGTGAATGATGGGAGTCCAATGTGGCGTTAGAGTACAGTCTGTGAAGTTCCGGTTTGTTTAAAGTGTGGGGAGCGTGGATGCCGGGATCTGCGAGAAGTTTACGGAGTTCGTTGACTGTGATCCTTTTTTTTTCTGGGTGGACTGCGGAGGTGGCTGAAGCGTGTGATGAGGTAGGTGAAGTGTTTTGCTGTCTTGAAGTGGAAGGAGAAGGGGATCCGGGGTGTTTATAGTCGAGCTGATGTGGAACGGGTAATTCTACGGCCTCTTGTTGATGCCTCGGGCTCTGGTGGAGAACTTTGCGGGGCTGGCTCACGATGGGCTGCCGCAAGACTTTCGGTGGGAGCTGGATTTTTTCGGTAATTGTTGTTGTTGTTCGTGTTAATTTTGCTTGCAGGATGTAGCCTGTTAGCTGTAGCTTGCTGGATGTAGCAGTAGCTACTAGATAAAGCCTTGCTGGCTGTAGCTTGCTCTGCATAGAAAGCTGGATGTATCTCGCTGGATTTGTAGCGCTGAGTAGTAGCGCGATGAGTAGTAGCGCGCTGAGTAGTAGCGCGCTGAGTAGTAGCGCGCTGAGTAGTAGCGCACTGAGTTTGTCGTGTTGATTCTTCAAGACGAAGATGACTAGAGTGAAAAACTCTGGTTATTTATAGTGTGTCTGATTGGTGCAATAAACGAAGCTGATGCGATGCCAGCTGTGTTCAATCCCAAGCATGTGATCCTCTCGAAATTAGTTTATAAATAAACCGCACTTATTTAATTGACTTTTTATGTTGCTAGTCAACCACTGACTTCATCTTCAAGTCAGTGTCGGCCTAATCAAGGATAACAGCATGAGTGTTGTAAACACATTGGTTTGTAAACTGTTATATCTACCTCATTGTGTGTATATATAT
>CAIGQW010054382.1:1655238-1678804 GCA_903798125.1 Danio choprae
ATATATATAACTTTGAGCTTTAATCACAGTGTAGCTGTTTTTGCATGTGCCTTTAATGCAAATGAGATGGTTCATGGTTTTGCATAATGTGACAGGATACACATTAACATCCTCTGCTCTGTGGATAGATGTTATGTAAATGTACAAAAAATATATCCTGATTTAACATCCACAAACTGAGATTGAAGCGTCTTCGTTTATAATTTTACTGACATGCGATAAATGTGAAGGCGATGAATTACATAGCCATTTCACTCTTCTTTTCTTTATAACAAACATGAACTGTTTTAAAAACGTTTTAAACTTGTAAACCCCATTATTGAGGTGCTGCTGATCACAGAGAGCTGAACAGATCTTTTAATCCCAGTTGCTTTGCACAAATCCTGTCTTGCGGATATGATTATACGCATTATGGAGACATGTTAATATGTGACTGGAAAACCGCACTCCTACGTCACGTTGCGGTGGGCCTCCTAATTGCAGGGATTTGGATCCTGTTTTAACTCCAGGAAATTAAAAAAGGGACTTATTGTGTTTCTATCACTCCAGTATGACTGCGGACACACTATACCTACTCTCAGTTCTGTCCAAACAGTTTCCAAAAGTTGATTTTCATCATTGGTGCCCTTTAAATCTGAGTGAGTGAGTCAGGCAGGCAATAGTCAAAGCAGCAGTAAACGGTAGCATGAGGGCAATCCAAAATAGTCGTCATGGTCACTGCAAAGAGATTGGTGCAGGCGGCAAACAACATAAACGGAGAACAAAACAAGGGTCAGGAAACACATTAAAGCTATACAAGAGAACGCTTTGTAATGCTTACAGAAAACAAGACTCAGCAAAGTGTATGTGAAAGTAAGGTTTATAAATAGTCCTGGTCATTAGTCCTTACGAGCTTCAGCTGTGTGTGCAATTATTGGTCATCTGGAACTGGTGTGTGTGAGGTGCATGATGAGAGTTGTAGTTTATTTCAGTGGCTTTCAGAATGAAAGAATAAAATAAACAAAGTCCCTAACTGTCATACCGACTTCTCATATAGCCCATGACACACTGTCAAACGTTTATTTTTTACATTTTGGGAGGAGTAAAATGTACATGTATATGTGGTTTCAGATGCATTTTGATCTGTCCAGTTTTGTCTGGAATGCGTCCCAGTCCACCTTCTGAAGTGGTTTGAGTGATTGGATTTATATCTGTCTCGAATGTGTTTCGGAGGCTATTTACACCTGCCTTTTGAAGTGTCAACGCATGAATGATGAAGTGACCAGGTGTAAGCAGCCTCTTAGATACCATCATTTGTTATTTTTTTATTGTTTGGAAGGCAGTACGGATGTGTGATCCATTCTTGGCGGTTATAAAAATAAATATGGCTTCTGAAAGTTGTTCTAGGTCATTATGTGTATAAGTGTAAATTTTTTACCCCCCCCCCCATTTCTAGCTAGAATTGACTATTTCTGTAATGAAATATTTACCTACCAACAAAGCTCTCTGTAGTTTTTAAACCATTATGCACCTTCAGTTTTGTGAGATGCCTTCATGCGTAAATGCTGCATCTAAATACACTGGTTGAGAGGAGAGTAAGGCAACAAGCTACTCGCTGGATCCGAAAACTTTGACAGTTTAATTAAGCACTCTGTGGCATTGGAGGCTGCATTTACACATGAAGGCACCTCTAAGCTTTCCCAAACTTTCAGGAATGGAACAAACAGGTTTGTGGGATATCAGCATACTTTTTTTTTTACATCATCTTTTACTCCCCCTCATGTGATTTTTAAACCTCCATGAAATTCTTTCTTCTGTTGAGGCTGTTGCTGGTCGCTGGTTCGAGTCCCAGCTGGGTCAGTTGGCATTTCTGTGTGGAGTTTGCATGTTGTTCATGTGGGTTTCCTTTGGGTGCTCCGGTTTCCCCCACAGTCCAAAGACGTGGCATAGGTGAATTGAATAAACTAAATTGGCCTTAGTGTATGTGTGTGAATGAGTGTGTATGGATGTTTCCCAGTACTTTCCCAGTACCAGAGTACTGGAAGGGCATCCACTGTGTAAAACATATGCTGGATAAGTTGGCGGTTCATTCCGTTGTGGCGACCTCTGATGAATACCACTTGCTGAAGGCAAGTGAATGTGAATAATGCTGGTTGATGGAACCAATTCACTTGCATAGTAGGAAAAAGATTACTATGTATTTCATTGGCTGCCATAAACCAGCTTTCTTCAAAATATTTTCTTTTGCACTTCAGCAAAGTTAGCAAGGGAATGGCATACAAAATTGGACTAGAATGCAACCTACATCATTTTTGGTTTTATAAATGATGGTATGGTGACATCACACTTGGATTCATCAGTTATCTTTGTCTGTGCACATGGCTCAACCTGTGTTTGTGTTCGCCATGTGTTCCTCTGTTCCTCCCTCTTTGTTTCCAGCTGCCACACCCCCTTGTTTAGCCTTCATGTAGTTCTCATAGTCTCAGTGTTTACACCTGAGACCATGCTCGTTTCTCTCTGTGCTGTTGTTTGTCAGTTCGAGTGGTCTTTGTGCTTTGTCTAACATTTGTATATGTTTGTCTTTTCCAGTAGGGCGTCAGTGTCTTCCCTGTCTGGCTCATCCTTATCAAGTTTGCTTAAGTTATTTTTATTCTTTATTTTGTTTGTTTAATATAGTAGCTTAAGGTGTTTAGTTACTTTAATTGGTTTTATTTCTTCCTGTTTTATTTTTAGTAAGTTCAATCTAATTAAATTTCTCTTTGGTTTTATTTTCAATAGTTTTAGTATGTCCTTATTGGGGTTTTTTTTAGTTTATTGTTTTGTTTCTTAGTTTAGTTCCCCCTGTCTGCCTTTGTGTGCGTCTTGTCTCTCTGTCCCAGGCCAGCCCTGCCCTGCTGTGAGTCCCTGGCTACTGGTGTCCTCTGTCAGGCTGCTACTGGTGAGACAACAACTCTCCAGGATCTCTGGTCTGCAGTGCCTCGTCCAAGGCCTTTACCACATCCTGTCTGGCCTTACCATCACTGCTCAGTCTCCATTCACCTAGCACTCTGCGGCTTCTGACTGCACCATCCAGGACACTCCAGCACTACCCCTTTCCTCTGTCAGCTCCATCCAGGACTCTCCTGCACTACCCTGTTCATCACCATTGAACTGTGTTAACCCCTATTACACTTCACATTGTCAATAAACACCCCCTGCACTCATTCTGCATTTAGGTCCTCCTTCTTTTAACCGTGACAGACATGTACAAACATGTTACAGCCTTCAAATCTAAGCTAACTTTATTCTCCAGACAAATTGCATACACATATTTCACTCATTTCGCTACTCTTGGCATGCAGAAAGAGGACGCGAAACGCAAAGAAATACAGCAAATTACTGCATGACAAATCTGCATAAATGGGCAGTGGCAGTGGTCAATAAATTGCAGCTGGTCATCAAGAACCACTCATAGAATCCGGACTGTATGGAGAAGTTGTGGTTAATCATTAGACTTACTGGGATAACCAGTAGTTAAGTTTTAGAGAGTTTGAATTTAAGGTGGTGGTCCTTCATCCAGCAGGAAATATCTGTCAGACATGCTGATATCCAGACAGAGTTGGGTGTCATCACCATAGCAATGGTAGGAAAATCCATGTTTCTAAATGACAGACCCAAGTGATGCCATGTAAATGAAGAAAAGAAGCAGTCCAAGAACAGAGCTTTGAGGCATCGCAATGGCAATTGTGTGGCTCAGATACTTCACCCCTGCAAGAGACCCTGAAAGACTAAGCTGTATGAGCTAAACCACCAGAGTGCAGTTTCTGAGGTGCTCATTGTGTTGAGGACTAGGAAGAAATTTTGGTGGTTCACCATATCAAGAACAGCAGACAAATCCAGCAAGAGGATGAGGATTTAAATGCAGCTCTTGTGAGTCTCATATCTTCCAGCACTGAAAAATGGGTAGTCAGATCATATGCTCACCTTCAGTGTGTTCCCTTTCCCCCAAATCAATCAGCCAGTCAATGTCTATGAGCCACACTTGTCATTGATACAGATGAATCTTCTCTACTCGATTCAGTTCATTCAAGTGCCCGTTCTCGGCAATCAAACTGTTATTCCACTTATCTCCAGTAAAATGAGGTGACTTTCACATCTTAGATGTGCTTTATTTTTCTAACAATTCTAAGGCTCATTGTCAATTATTACTTTCACATACCACAACTTATTGTTTTGATTGGCTTCAGTATAAGCTATTTATAATTAAGAAGAAAGGTTTGAGTTCTGAAGCATGCCTGAAGCATTTTGCTGTACAATGACCTCCTTTACATATGACATGATTAATTTCCCAGTTAATTAACCCTTCACATTTGGAATTTTTGTGTTTTGATCTAACCCTGTTTAAAACTTGTAACTCCAGTATTTCTAAGTTCACTGAAGGAGCACATTCTGTAAACAGTGCGGGAAAGTGACTCTTGTCCAAGAATGAGGAACTATTCCTAAGCAGGAAACAGTTTCAGCATCTAACTTCAGAAAAAGTGAAACACAAGCTTAGTTTTTGTTTGTGCGTGTTTTTGTCTCTCCATATTACTGCAGCAAAATGGCAGAAGCCAAATTTTCTCAGGATGAGTTCACATGTCCAGTGTGTCTGGATATCCTGAAGGACCCGGTGGCCATTCCCTGTGGACACAGTTACTGTAAGAGCTGTATTACAGGATGCTGGGACCAGGAGGATGAAAATAGAGTCTACAGATGCCCTCAGTGCAGAGAAACCTTCAGTCCGAGACCTGCTTTAGCTAAAAACACCATTCTGGCGGAAATGGTGGAGAAACTGAAGAAGACTAAAGCTCCTGGTGACTGTTATGCTGGAGCTGGAGATGTGCAGTGTGATGTCTGTGCTGGAAGAAAATACAAAGCCATCAAGTCCTGCCTGGTGTGTCTGGATTCTTACTGTCAAACTCATTTTGAGCGTCATGAAGAGTTTCACTCCCGTAAGCCACACAAAATGATTGATGCCACTGAGAGACTGCAGGACATGATCTGCCGTAAGCATGAGAAAGAGCTAGACATGTACTGTATCACTGAGCAACAGTGCATCTGTGTGATCTGTAAGGAGAATGAACATAAAAATCACAAAGTTGTATCAATTGCAGCAGAGAGAACAGAGAAACAGGTGTGAGCATGTTCAATAAGTTCTGTTATCATCCACTTAGTGTCAGGTCATTCAAAATTGGGTTGATTTACTTTCTTCTGATGAATGTTAAACAAGAAGAGAATCTTTGGGGAATGTCTTCACAATGAACCAAACGTTTTGACACTTCTTTAAAAACATTGTCATCAATGACAATAAGAGAAACACACTTTACATAAAATACTTATTAACGCTAATGAGATCACGTGTGACACAGGAACCAGTGAGGTTTGATGTTATTGATCAGGAAGGCATGACGTTGAGTAAACGATGACAAAATAAAAAGCCTAGGGAGACATTTATTATTAGCATACACTGATTAAATTAAGTAAACAATTCAGCTTTATATTTCTTTAAAATCTCTTAAATCTCAGGATTTAATTTATGTTTTTGGACTGTCCTTCAGAAAGTACTGAAGGAGACACAGGTGAAGCTCCAACAGAGAGTCCAGAAGAAACAGAAAGATCTTCAATGGCTGAAAGAGACAGTGGATTCTGAGAAGGTGAGTCTGGTGAAGAAGAGAGTCTCACTGAAGCTTACTGTGTCTCACAGGGTGTGTGACTGTGATGTGTTTAACAGCGCTTGGCACAGGCAGCAGTGGAGGACACTGAGAGGATCTTTACTGAAATCATCCGCTCTATTGAGAGAAGATGCTCTGAGCTCACACAGATGATCAGAGATCAGCAAAAGACTGCAGTGAGTGAAGCTGAAGGACTCATGGAGCGACTGGAGCAGGAGATTGATGATCTGAGGAGGAGAGACGCTGAGCTGGAGCAGCTTTCATACACACAGGATCACCTCCATTTCCTTCAGGTAACAGAGATCCAGGAGAAGGGCATCTTAGTGGACTTGAAGATCCTGCAATGACAGGAGTCTCAAGGAGAAATATTTTAGTTTTAAATCAAGAAGTTGAAAAGTTTGAAATTGGGAATGTAGGTTGGGTGGATAATAGGTTGTTTTTCATAGGGAAACATAGGTGCTATGAATTTGATTGTAAGCAGCTAGTGATAACCAGTGCAAACTGATTGCAGTGTGTGACGTATGCTTTTTTAGCCCATTAAAGACCAAACCACTCTCACTTACACCTTCTGGATCAGTTGCAGAGAATTCTAGCAAGAGAGCATTGCCTAGCCTGGACAGAACAAGAGTTAAAAACAAAAAGCTGCACGGTATACTCCAGTATGTTAAAAAGCAGTGATAGGAAAAGTCATTGTCTAATAATTGATTCTAAAAATTCCATGTAGATGGAAAAGTGAATCGGTCTAAGAACTGAGCCTTGGGGCACCCACTAAAACCTTGTTCAGATTACACAGTTTTTTTTGTCAGTTATGTCTATGGTTATGGCAGTAATTGTGTCAGATTGTTATTATTATTTTGTCTAGATAAAATCTTGACGTTTTCCCAGCACTGGGTTGTGGCTGGAAGTATGCGTAAAGCATATGCTGGAATAGTTGGCGGGTCATTTCTGCTGTGGCAACCCCTGATAAATAAGGGACCAAGCTGAAGGAAAATGAATGAATGAATAAAAAAATCTTGACATATAGTGGATACCATACCAAAGTGGAACGACATTTCATGTCTTGAAGGACCACAGAGCTACATTCATTCAATCATTCATTCAATTTTTCGGCTTAGTCCCTTTGAACCGCCAATTTATCCAGCATATGTTTTACGCAGCGGATGTCCTTCCAGCTGCAACCCATCACTGGGAAACACCCATATTCCCATTCACACACATACATACACTACGGCCAATTTAGCTTACCCAATTCACCTGTACTGCATGTCTTTGGACTGTGGGGGAAACCAGAGCACCCGGAGGAAACCCACGCCAACACGGGGAGAACATGCAAACTCCACACAGAAATGCCAACTGACCCAGCCGAGGCTCGAACCAGCTACCTTCTTGCTGTGAGGCGAGAGCGCTACCTACTGCACCACTGCACAGCGCTACATAAATAATCATAATCATAAATATAATCACAACACTTGACATGAGCAACTTTCCAACCTAACATACTGGAGCAGAAATCTAACTATACATATATTGTAAATAGTTAACTGTTCACATAACCTAAGACAGACTATACAATCACTTTACGCAAAACAGAAACAATATTGTGCAAGATTTTGTACGAAAGAGATATTTAAGGTTGAAACATTAAGTAGTGCAACATGATTTTTTAGTACATTCACATGTAAGCATTGTTTACGTTATTAAGTCCTTTTAAGATGGAGTTTAAGAAAAGTGTCCAGTGCATATAGAGGACTATATTGTGGACTGCAGCGTGACAGTTACACACTACCTGATACTAAACAATTGAATCTTGCATCCCAATATCCATTTATTGTTTATGATCATCAAATGTCAAAACCAGCATACAAATCCAGTAAGATTCATGAGAGTAGAATCAGTCCATCAATCCATTGGATTTCCATGTCTGGTTATTGTGTGAAGTTTGGAGATGATAAGTTTGATTTCTGTTTTGTGTAGAGTTTGCAGTCTCTCTCAGCTCCTACTGAATCTACAGATGTTTCCTTCAGTTCACACTTGTCTTTTGATGGCCTGAGAGAATCTGTTCATCATCTAAAAGTCAAACTGGAGAATTTCTGTAAAGAGGAGATCAAGAAGATCTCTAACAGAGGTAGTCCTCCATCTTGAGTCCTCTGTCATGTAATATCGTCTTCAATGTTATATAGAAAAGCATTATTCTCTTTACTGACAATTACATTACTTATGTCTGTTGATTTCCAGTCACATTCACCAACACTGTTCCTGAGACCACAAACAACTTCCTACAATGTAAGTAATTTAGAAAACAAGTTAAACTGATTATGTTCATGTTCTTCTTGTAGAAGGTGAGGGGAAACCTGATACAGGGGTTTTATGTTTGTTCAAATGGTATTAAATAGTAATATATGAGTTTCATGACAGAACTTTGCCGTTGTGTACTGCAGCTATACAAGTTTCATTTTATTTTAATTCCGATAGCAAAGTACAAATTGAAATACACACTCAGTAATGTATAATTTGTGTAGTATTTATACAGTCAAATACTTCCAGTAGTTTGTAAATTACCTGTAAATTACATCTGTAGTTCCCGACAGCCATCGAGAACTGACAAACATTTAAATAACCTAAAAATAAAACCAACAGACGGATAAGGCAAACGGAAACCATAAGCAAAACATAAAATGTCCAGGCCTTTCCTCTCTCATCTACCACTGCGGTCTCTCCTCCTTTTATCATCCAGAGCTCCTCCGTGAGACTCGAGACAGGTGGCAGGTCCAGGTATCAGTAGGTAGCACTCACGCCACCAGCCCCGCCCCACTCGCTACAACATCATACGTATAGTTTACTATTTATGTATTATTTTAGACCAGGGGTCACCAACCCTGTTCCTGGAGAGCTACCTTTCTGCAGATTTCAGTTGCAACTCGGACCAAACACACCTGTGTCTCACCTGTCGAAGATAACTTTAATTTCTTTACATATTTAAGTGGATTGAACATAAGATAATTAAGTTGTGTACAAAAAAAAGCTTAAGAATTTGGTTTCAGCTCTGAACAAGCAACACAAATCATTTTCTGAGTATGCCTCAGGACTATGCCCAAGAGACCCCAATTTCTAATAGGGCTTATTTAGGTGAAAATTTAATCCAACGACGTTTCAGCCATTGCTAAAGTACCATCAACATGGTTCTAATCAATCTGATCATGGTCATGTTATTCAGCTGCTAGTCCTATGTCATAATAAGAGACCTACTGCAAGTCAAACGTTATGCAGCCACCTCACATTCATTGATAGACCAAGACTCTTGAAGATTCTTATTCAGCTTTTCAGATTATGTTCAGCTTGAATCAGCCATATCACTCTCCACCCTCTCCATAAGTTACGCATACTTAAGTATAATGTTGATTGTATTTCAGAAAAATGCATAATAATATAGACAGAAAGTAGACTTTAATTATAATTCTAATAAAATAATTGTACATGTACCTTTAAAAAAAAAAAAGGTTTTGTAAGGGGTCCCCAGCTGTACTGATATGCTGTTTGAATGACACGTTGAAAAATTAAGAGTTATGAATAATGATTCTGTTGTGTTTTTTTTTTTTATTCTCCATCAGATTCCCAACAGTTCTCTCTGGATCTGAATACAATGAATAAACGCCTGACTCTGTCTGAGATGAACAGAGTGGTTACTGACACTGGCATAGTTCAGTCATATCCTAATCATCCTGACAGATTTGATCATTGGGGTCAGGTGTTGTGTAGAGAGAGTGTGTGTGGACGCTCTTACTGGGAGATCGAGTGGAGTGGTGATTGTGTGTATATATCAGTGTCATATAAGAGCATCAGCAGGAAGGGAGGAGGTCTTGAGTGTGGATTTGGACGTAATGGTCAGTCCTGGAGTCTTATCTGCTCTCGTGAGAGATACTCAGTAAGACACAATAACATAGAGACTGTTCTCCCTCTAAAGTGCATCATTAGTAGAGTAGGAGTGTATGTGGATCACAGTGCAGGAACTCTGTCCTTCTACAGGATCTCTAAAAAAATGCAACTTATCCACACAGTCCAGACCACATTCACTCAGCCACTCTGTCCAGGATTTTGGGTCGGTTATAAATCATCAGTGAAACTTTGTTGAAGCAGAATAGATGACGATTATGGGAATATACAAACAGTATACATCTATAAACAAAGTTTGTGTACTCCGGAGAGTAGATAGTCTGCCGGCTATGCTTTGTCATCAGTTTAAACACAGCTAAATATTATATAGAAATCTCTGTTACTATGTATTAGATAGATACTTGCATTGATCAGTCTTTGTGTGACTTGTGCAATGCAGATGGGCTTGGAGGTTCCAGATGGTGTGGTCTTGAATGTGAAGGTCTACAAAGTGAGTTACAATCACATGTTGTGTGTCACGTTATGTTTGGTCTCATTTGACAGTTTATGACCTCAAACTATGTAGTGATGAATCCAATAGAGACATTGATGTATTTTAATGTACCATCTATTATACTATATTGTTTAGTCATGGCTTGAGGAGAATACTATATGTTAATGTACTTCTCCCCCTCTGTATTTCCTCAACTTTGGTTTTATGTTGGTTCAGCTGGTTTTGGGGGTTGGTATTTCACTCATGTCTGATGATGCTTTGCTCAGGATATAAGAAGGAAAGGTAACTGATCAGGGAGAATGGATTTTACCCTGCCACTCCCACACACTGATGTGTAGTCTGAGCCTCATACTGCAAGAACGGCAGTTTATCTGTCTTTGCTGCACACCAGTGCATATTGTTACAGTTAAGTTTCTTTATACAGTGTGTCAGTATGTTTTACACCAACATAGGCTCATTCTGAAAACGTAGCCCTATATATGTTTCTGGAGATCATGAATTATGTAGCCAGAAGTACGTATGGCTGCATTTCGTTTTTGAAAGAGCGATATGGTGAGGTATGACGCCATTCCTTTTTGCGCTAGCAGCAGACCGTTTACCTCCATGTGGACGACTTTCCCGCTGTTACCGGTTTGTCCAGTTAGCTCGCCATGTACGTTGGCGAACTTGAGACGCAGAGAGGAGTTGACCATGACGATGGGGTTTGAGTCCAGCGAAGAACGGTTCCAGAAAGCGGGTAAGACAAAAACAGCAGCCAAAAAATAAAATAAACAACTAAATAACAGGGTGAGAATGTGTTAAAATCTGAAAACATGGTAAAATCAGACGAGGGCATTTCTTTTTCTGGATGGCTTTTAAAAACTCAGTTGGGTTTAGGGAAGTGGGTGGGCGGGTCAGTTGATCGGTCAGTCAGTCAGTCGACAGCGGCCTCTGGAGGATTTACGCAAGAAGAGCAGGCACAAATGGCACTCGCGAGAGAAATTTTAAATCTCAAAAAGTGTACACAGCAGCCTCTGGTGGATTCGTGAGAACAAAAACTGCAAAAAAACAAAGCTCCTGGGACGTATTTGGTGCGCTCCAGAAATGTATATAGCGGTACGTTTTCAGAATGAGCCTGGGTTGTTTCATTCTACTATCTGTATATTTGAACATGTATCCTGTATGTACCATATAAAAGGTAAGGATACCTAGCACAACAGTAAGGTACCAAAAAGGTGGAGCCATACTCACACCATAATGCTTTCTCTGTCTCTGTATTAGTCTGCTATGTTCATTTTACTATTCTGATAAGATGCCTGCTATAGAGGAAAACATTCTTGAAGTACATAAGCATTCTTTGTAAATGTGTGTGTCCTAGAAGACTAGTAGATGAGCTGAATTTCACCAATGGTCATCCTGACCACAGAAATATTCTGTTATGTCTGACCTTTGTTGCTTAACGCCCACGTAATCATTGGGGATTTTGTTCTGAATTGTACACACACGTGGAAAGTTTCTTAGTTTATCTAGGTTTTAACCAATCTGGTTAAAACACCTTTATGTATAACGCAGTTAGTGACATCTGTAACAGTATAATTGTTGATGATTTAAGATTGTAAGCAGAGTGGCCTACAAACTCTGTGTGAGTGCAGAAGCTGGCTTCTGCTGATTGAACTGCTAATCTTCATAAAATGTCTTTGATTAAATCTCTAACTCCAGGTCATATTCATCTGATACACTGTCATTTTTGGGTTAAAAACTGTTCCCCAACAGTGGCAACCCCTGAAAAATTAGGCACTACTCCTGAGGAAAGTGAGTGAGGGTTACAGGCAAACAGAGGACTAAAGCATTACACATAGCAATCTGTGGTACTCACTCTAGGCACGGTTGCCTTGAATTTTGCCGGGCCGCGATTGTCCACCCTTTCCCTCTATTGCATTCTACCTACTGAGCCTGAGCATGCTTTTGTCATTGATGATGCGACAGTTAGGAAGAGAAGCACTCTCGCAAGGTACAGTTAAGATTGCTTTAGTTATATTGTTTTGTATTATTTTAAGTCATTTGTGATGCAGTGACATACAGTCAAATCTTTTGCTCAACAGATCCACCACTTTTGATGCTCATAAATTTTCATGAAAGTCATCGTGCAGCACGTATTAGGGGGTTTGCTGAAGGTGCAGCTGAAATGCAACGGGGGGTGGGGTGGGGTTGCATAAACTATGACAGTTCGCATTCATTAAAAAAAAGAATGATTAATAAATCCATATGAAACAGTCCCTTAAAAGTGACGTCGCATCTTCAGTTTCAGGCATGATTTGCACTCACAGTACAAGCGTATCGCGCCAAATCCCAACCAAACGCGGAGCACACTCACTTGTCAAACGAACCGTAAAATGTGCCCGGGCACGATTCGGATGGCCTAGTGTGAGTACACCCTGAATCTCCTGTGCCTGCACTGGTTTTACCCAGCTCTTCATCAGCAAGCTCATCATGTCCCAGCTTAAACAGTCCTCCCACCCAGTCACTGTTAGTGCCTGTAGGCTCACTATCAGTCTATTCCATCTTGTTGGAAGTTTTTGTCAAAGGAGCAGTGCCTTCTGGCCAAGTGAGCCTCTAGTAGTTCACTCTTCATCAAGCGCTTACACTGACATATGAACACTGGAGCCTTTGAAAGCCTTACATTTTCTTTTAAATTTTAAAATATATATTTTTTAATCATCTGAGCCTCCAGTTCCACCTTGGCACTCAAGATGCTCACAGCATCACTTTGGCTCTACCACTCTCCACCTTGTGCTCCACCTTTATCTATCAGCACTGCCTAAGTCAGTATTTTTTCTGGCGTCGTCTGCCTCTCCTCCACCATGGCTCCTTACTTTCTTGACGCCACCATTGGCCCTGTGAAACAGCCAGGCCAGGCCCCTCCACCACAGACACCGAGCACTTCTGCCTTCCACACAAATTCTCCACTGCAGGTCAATATCAGTCCCATGGCCCGGCCGGCGCCCTACTCAGGCCTGGCGGAGGAGTAGTACAAACTAGTGTTTTAGATGCAACCATTACAATATCCTACTGATGCTTCAAAAATTGCTTTCGTGATCTTTCTGCTTACAGGAAAGGTTCTGAGTTGGGCTGAAACCTTATGGAACCACAAAAGTGCGGTGACACAGTCAATAAAGTTGTTCACAAAGCATTTCAAGGATGTTTTCGGTCGTTCCACTGCTAAACAGCTATATTACTTTAAACAACGTACAATGTCAGTTCAAAAATATTCCTTAAAATGTTTCATCCTCGCAGCAGCCAGCCTCTGGGATGAACGCTCCCTGATGACAACGTACCGTCAAGGTCTCGAACAACGCCTGAGAATGCCATTAGCCTCCTATGATGATACTTATGGCCTGAAAAACTTCATCCAGTTATTGATTCGATGTTCCTCACATATAGAAGCCTGTAGCAGAGAGAATTCTGGTATCTCCAGTTACCCACTCCTTCGTCAGCCTGTTTCTTTAACCCTACCAGAACCCAGCCCAGAACCGATGATCCTCGATCAGGAAAGATTAACTGAAGCAGAGCAACTCCATCGGCTGAATTGACGTCAAGAAATAACTAATCTACTTATGCCTCATTCAGATTACACTACTTTTATTGTTGGTTATGACAGCCACTGTCATAGTTTTATAGTTGGTTATGACAGTCACATTGTTGATTATGTGTCAGATTATGTAATTTCTCTAGATAAAACCTTGACGTGGGTACCAAATATGGCAAGACTACATGTTGGTTCCTGATAAGTCATTGTGTGATGTGTTCAATGTGCATTCTACCATAAAGAAGCTGCATGTATTGCAAATGTATATATAATTGTCTACCGAGCTTTTACCACAGACGGCGGTTTCCCCATATATGTATGTGTCTTCTGAATGAAAACAGTAGATAAGAAGATTCATTCAGTTTTATCAAGATGCACTTTTGGAGTTTTACCAATAATGGCTGTAAACAAAGCTACACAAAAATGTATATTATTTAAAGTTAAAATGACATCAAAAAATTTAGTAAACAGCATTTATATAAAATTCCCTTCACCACAATGTGAATGAGAACACAATATGTGATTTGTTAATTTACATGCTAATTCCAGCAATCAGCAGGGTGCCGAAGCCTTGGCTATTGATCACCATCATTAATCTTCTTATTCTGTCATGGTCTCTCAATGACACATCATACAAGGAAGCATAATGTTGCCGTAAATCCACTTTCTTCCATTTCATACTCGCCTAACGGGACAGCAAACTCTTTTTTGTATTGCCATTTTAAAAGCTGTACAGAAGAGATTCGATGCTCATATTGGTCAACATAACCTATGTCAAGGAACCTGTTGTGGATTAGAAACTTTTTAAATATGCTAGACTTTCTATGTTGACATTGTGAAGTGTTACAGACATACAGCATTGGTTGTCATGCAATATAACAAACTACTTGAAAAGGAATGAATGACTCTTGCATCCTGATACCCATTTGTCGTTTAGGCCCCATTCAGATCAGATTACACACATTTTTTCCCCCCTGATTTTGGTAAGATTTGCTTGACATAGAATGTTGTGGGTATTCGTGAATGACAAATGACTGTAATTGATTTCAAAGCAATGTATAGATTGGCACTTTGGATTGGGTTAATTTGGGTGGGCTGATTTGCTTTGTCATCACTTTGAGTTTCCAGTCTCTCTCAGCCTCTCCTGGATGTACATACTTTCCCAACATTCTATATTATTCTTATTAAATAGTTATTTAAGTAATTAAAAAAGTAATTAGTTACATTAACAAAGTTATTCAAATAGATACACTACTTGTTATTTAAATGTAGTAACTAGTAATCTGTAATCTATTACATTTCCAAAGTAACCTTCCATACACAGATAAAGAGAGCAGGGAAGTGACTGTTGACCAGGAATGAGAAACCTGCTCCTCAGACACACCTGTTTTACACATGTGACTCAAACACAGAACCAGGAAGCTGTTTGAGTATCTGACGTCTGGGAAAGAGAAACTGAAATGTAGTTGAGCTGTGTTTGTGTCTCAGTGTTCATGCAGTAAAATGGCAGAAGCCAGAATTTTAGTGGATCAAAATGAATTCATGTGTTCAGTGTGTCTGGATCTGCTGAAGGATCCAGTGGCCATTCACTGTGGACACAGTTACTGTAAGAGCTGCATTACAGACCATTGGGATCAGGAGGATGAAAAGAAAGTCTACAGCTGCCCTCAGTGCAGACAGACCTTCAAGCCAAGACCTGCTTTAGCTAAAAACACCATTCTGGCGGAAATGGTGGAGAAACTGAAGAAGACTAAAGCTCCTGGTGACTGTTATGCTGGAGCTGGAGATGTGCAGTGTGATGTCTGTGCTGGAAGAAAATACAAAGCCATCAAGTCCTGCCTGGTGTGTCTGGATTCTTACTGTCGAACTCATTTTGAGCGCCATGAGGAGTTTCACTCTCGTAAGCCACACAAAGTGATTGATGCCACTGAACGACTGCAGGACATGATCTGCCGTAAACATGAGAAACACCTAGAAATGTACTGTATCACTGACCTACAGTACATCTGTGGGATTTGTAAAGAGTATGAACATAAAAACCACAAAACAGTATCTGCTGCAGCAGAGAGGACAGAGAAACAGGTATGAACTTGAATGATTTGTTTGTCTTAAAATGAATACCATTTTCATCATTCACTTACCGTCATGTCATGACCTTTTTTTGGTTCCTCGAGGAATCTTTGAGCAAAACAAATCTTCAAATAACTTGTTTTTTCATAGTGTAAATGACATTTAAACAGAGAATCTTTTGTGGAGTGGAAATGATTTTGTGGATGTTAAAGGTTTGTCATGGAATCATGCCAGTGCCAAACCTGTAACCATTAATTTAGTAGTAATAGTATTTGTTTTACCTACTATGGATGTCAATGGCTAGCGGTTTGAAACATTCTTCAAAATATCTTAGTTTGTGTTCAACAAAACAAAAGCACAAACTGGTCTGGAACAAGTGAAGAGTGAATAAATGATGACCGAATTTTCATGTTTGAGGGAACTATCTCTTTAAAGACTCATTGTGAAAGGTCATATTTTGGTTTTGTGGGTCTCCAAAAACAGGCTGATGTGCATACAAGGTCAAAAAACACTTTCATTGTCTTATCATATGCATTAATTTGTGCCTAATTATCCCAACGACTCCCATATGATTTGTTCAGCGATTAACTTTTTCCAAACTCCTCCTTTGCATGATGCTAATCTGTGGTGATTGATCCGATGACCAAGTCTGTTGTGATTGGTCGACTGCGTTCAGCACAATACAGAAATAATGCGGCTCTATTCTTAACCATAACCCCAAGTAATAACAATGACATACGTTCAGTATTATTCGACACACTGGCAAAAGTTGAACTATTTTAAAAATTGACCGCTCCACGTCTGTATAAGAACAGTTGATTGTAGCCATAGCAAATATAAATGTGAGGGGATCAACACATATTTTACAAGCTAGAGAAAACAAGGAGACAACCATTTTAATAACACTTAAAGGTTGTGATCCGGAGGAAGAAGAAACTGGTCCATGTGAACTGTGTACTGGCAAAGTCTCTGTCAAGGTCTGACAAAATCCCATATATGAACTTTAAGCATTTACTCCCCACAGCAGCATCTATAGGCATCTCACGGTGATCAGTGATCACTCATCTTCAGTCATGATGCAATCCCATCCCCCGTAATCCACTGCAGTGTTTGAAGGGGAGGGTGGGTCCAAGTTTTCACAGGTCCAGTGCCTCATATATGGCAATGTTTCGTGTAAACATGAAACAGCTATTGATCTGAAACCAAGACAATTCTTATAAATGACTCTGAGTAGACTCTTCTTCTTTTTGAGAATCAACCGTTTTGAACAGTGCACTTTCAGATTTAAACCTCAGCTGGATGCCTTCATTCACTTGGAGCTGCGTTCAACTCAGCATGGAAGGTAACTTTCAAAAACCCATAATAGGGGTTGCTCTTCAAAAGAACAACTTCTGCAAGAAACTTTAGAGTGCTGCTATTGTCATGACATTATAATGCCAGAACCAATAGGTTTTGATAATACTATTATGTTGAAATATTGTTTAAAATATATTTTTCAAAAACATGAGCATGAGTAAATTATTACAAAATTTTAAAAAGATTTGCCATGAATCTAGACACTTATAAAGTAATTTTGACACTTCAGCTTGATATTTATTAGACAAACCTATGAGTCTGTGGTTTGAACAGTAAAACATCCACTCCATTCTACACCAATACTGGATTCATATAACATTCAGGTGATGTTATTGTTATTGTAGTTTGCTATTCTTGCTTTTTTTTCCTCCAGAAAGAGCTGAAGGAGATGCAGATGATGCTCCAGCAGAGAGTCCAGCACAGACAGAAAGATCTTCAGCAGCTGAGAGAGGCTGTGGAGACTCAGAAGGTTAGTCTGGAGATGAAAAGAAGTTTGAGTCTCACTGAAGCGCACTGTGTCTCACAGGTTGTGTGACTGTGATGTGTTTAACAGCGCTCGGCACAGGCAGCAGTGGAGGACACTGAGAGGATCTTTAATATGATTATCCGCTCTATTGAGAGTCAATGCTCTGAGGTCACACAGATGATCAGAGATCAGCAAAAGACTACAGTGAGTGAAGCTGAAGGACTCCTGGAGCGGCTGGAGCAGGAGATTGATGATCTGAAAAGGAGAGACGCTGAGCTGGAGCAGCTTTCATACACACAGGATGACATTCATTTCCTGCAGGTAACAGAGATTCAGTAGAACAGAATTCTAGGAAACCTGAACAATGACAGGAGAATCAGATCCAAGTTTCTTTCAGATTCAATCCCGTGCTGTCTAGTCCTAACAGATATTTATCATCAAATCCAATTTTCTAGATTCACATATAGTGTGCGTGGCAAAAACAAGAATATGTACACTTCCTGGTCACTTTATTAGGTACAGCTTGCTAGTAGTGGGTTGTACCTTCTTTTTTCCTACAGAATGGCCTTCATCCTTAATTGCATTGACTAAACAAGCTGCTGGAAACATTTATCAAAGACTTTGGACTTGTTGGCTGCACATACAGTACAAAATACAAATCTTGCATTCCATCATGTCCCAAGTGTGCTCTCTTGGATTAAGGTCTGATGACTGTTGAGGCCATTCACTCAGTGTGTTCAAGAAAGCAGTTTGAGATGATTTGAGCTTGGAAGTAGCCATCACAAGATGGGGGACATGCTCAGCAACAGTACTCAAGTAGGCTGTGGCTTTTAAATGATGCACAATTGGTCATAGCAAAAATAGGGACTCTGCACATTATTCTAATTTATTGTCCCATTTTAATGAGCCTGCTTGAAATGTCTCCTCAGTTTGCTTGTCAAGTTGACAGGAGTGTTCCCAGTGTGCTCTTCTGCTTTCATTCTTCTCTGACCTCTGGTACTGTATCAACAAAGCATTTTAAGCCACCGAATTGCTGCCTACTGGGCATTTTTTCTGTAAACTCTTTAAATATTGTGAAAGTCCCAGCAGACCAGCTGTTTTTGAAATGCAGTCAAATGCTCCAAAGAAGTCAAGTGCAGAGCAGCTTAAGGCCCGGGACTCACCAAGAGTATGTCAGACTAGTTTGTTTGGTTACACACATCACCTCTTGTTGGGCTCATGCTGGAAGGAGTTTGCAGGAATCAGCATGTAGAATCAATGTTGGCCGTCTGTGAAAGAGAGTGCTCTGATAAGCAAGGGGCAACAAAAAACCTGGCTGTCAGTTTGTCACATTTCTTGATATTAGCAAAGGATATGGATTATCAAATTTGGTCTTGAGGGTGGGAATGGAATGAGGCTGGTGATTTGAGTGCTGATGATCATCACCTGCACACCACATCAGTCTTGAGTCCCACATGGAGGAACAGAAGTATAAAAGTGACAAGTGACAAGAGAGGACCATATGATGACAGGGAGTACAAGGCCATCTAATGAGGGGCAACCAGTGCTGCTGTCAGGCTTCACAAGTGAGGGCCTCTCAGCTGGATGAAGATAAAGTGCCACCAAGTGACACCAAGTTTGTTTGGAGAACCAGACCCAATTACATTTTTCCTCTCTCTGACTTGTCCTGTGAGGAGTAATGGGAGTATATCATGAGGAGGGATGTGGCCAAGAGCCATGAGAATGGAGCGAGGACGGTGAAGTGATCGCTGATGAGCGTCACACTGGTCTCAAGTCCCACGTTGGAACTCAAGTATAAAAAGGAGGAGTGATGACCGAGGAAAACCGAGGACTAGATCTGGAATCATTTATTTTTGGTTTTGCATTCAGTTTGGCAGTAGTCATCCACCTATTAAGTGTTTAAACATTTGCCATTAGACATGGGCTGCTGCTGGTGGCGTGGTGAAAAGAGTATATAATGATGTTAATGGATGTGCTGAAGTAGAGGGAGGGGGACTGGCAGATGGGAAGACGAGGAATGCATCATTTGCAGATGCAACTGTACATTGGGCTCTGCACTAGTGAAAGGGAAAAAAGGAAGACAGAGAAGGGGGAGAATGAGGAGTAGGCATTGGAGTGGTTTCTGATTGTGGGGGCAGCCTAAAGCTGGCAAAGGAAAACAATAGAAAGGGACAGAAACTTGTACAGTGTGACCCAGGCTAGTTGTGAGTGAGGCAAGGTGGGTATTATGGGGTAAGTTTGCCTGTAAAACTGTGAAGATGCTGCCACAAGACCTGGAGTAGTACAAATGCATTAGAATGACAGACATGGTGACGGACATGAGTGTGTTTGGACAGAGGGAACAGATGGCGGACAGTTGAACAGATGCACCTAATAAAGTGGCTGGTGACTGTACATACACCATTATGAATATAAGGTTGCAGCTGATACTGGGAAAGTGCAGAATGAGTTGAGTTACTTAAAAAAAGGCTAGAGCCACACATATCTGATATAACTTGTGGTAATTGCTTGAAGTGTGGAAATGTGTTTTGATTTCTGTTTTATGTAGCGTGTCAAGTCTCTCTTAGCTCCTCCTGAGTCTACAGACTTTCAAAACAGTCCACTTGGTTCTCAGTTTTCTTTTGTTGGGCTGAGAGAATCTGTTTGTCAGCTGAAAGTCAAACTGGACAATTTCTGCAAAGAGGAGGTCAAGAAGATCACTGACAGAGGTAAAGTCCTGGAGATACATCTGCTATGAGAAATGAGTTATCCATTTAATATCTTGCATGTATTACAGTAGTCTTGTTCTCTTGACATTACATTTACACTGTTCATGTCTGTTGATTTCTGCAGGCACATTAACCAACATTGTTCCTGAGATCAGAAATGACTTCCTACAATGTAAGTTACTAAGAAAATGAGCAGAGAAACTCATTGAATGTGTTTATGTACTTAATGTAGGAGGAGAAAAATCATGATAAACAGATTATAAATTATTATGTAAATCAGGGGTCACCAAACTTCACCCTTGAGGGCCGGTGTCTTGCAGAGCTTAGCTTCAACTTGCCTCTACAATTTCAAGTATACCTAGTAAAGTCACGTTCACACTGCACTTTTTGCCCCATAGTCTTCCATTCATATGGATGCGAGTGTGGCAGACTAGAAACGCAAACTGGAGCGACAAGTTTCGCATGTTGCTGCGTTGTAAATTTCAAGGTTGGTGAACTCTGACCTGTGAAAAGGCATCACTTGATTGAGTGAGACCAATTGAAGATCAAATCATGACCTTTCAGTACAGAAATTTAAAATAAGGAGCAATCGCTGCTCACTTTTTAATGTCTAATCATCTTGTTTAATCCTGCCCCTATTCGCAGCGCTGTATGAAAGAATTTCGCAAGCTCAAACTCTAGTGTGACCACGGCTTAAGAGCTTGATTAGCTTGTTCAGGTCTGTTTAATTAGGGTTGGAGCTAAAATAGGACATCGACCCTCCAGGACCAAACTTTGTGACCACTGATATAAATGATGATTTACACAAATATCCTTACTCCATGGTATTGAGATACACTGGTGACTTATTGATCAGATGAAGAGAAGACATTGTCGGTCAGCTTCATAATTCTTGATTCTTTTGTGTTTTCTCTCCTCCAGATTCCCATCATTTCACTCTGGATCCAAACACAGTGAACAAATACCTTTGTCTGTCTGAGAAAAATAGAGTGATTACTGATATTGATGCAGTCCAGTTGTATCCTGATCATCCAGACAGATTTGATGATTGGCGTCAGGTGTTGTGTAGAGAGAGTGTGTGTGGACGCTGCTACTGGGAGATCGAGTGGAGTGGTAATGTGTTTATATCAGTGTCATATAAGAGCATCAGCAGGAAAGGAGGAGGTAAAGACTGTGGATTTGGACATAATGATCAGTCATGGACTCTGATCTGCTCTCCATCCAGATACTCATTCAGGCAGAATAAAACAGACACTGATCTCCCAGTAAAGTCCATCAGCAGTAGAATAGGAGTGTATGTGGATCACGGTGCAGGAACTCTGTCCTTCTACAGCATATCTGACACAATGAGTCTCCTTCACACAGTACAGACAACATTCAGTCAGCCTCTGTATCCTGGATTTGGTGTTTATTTAGGATCATCTGTGAAACTGTGTTGATGAAGCAGAATGATAATAAAAAGTCCAGAGTAAAATATGTTCCAGAGTCTCTTATTTTCTTTTTCGTGCACTAAAACTTCATGTACTGAAGACAGTAAGATCTGTGTGTGTGCGTGCGTGCGGATGTGTGTTTGTGAGAGTCCTGCTGAGAATTTGTCTGCGCTTTTCTTATGTAAAATTAGTTTCTATACTAGTGATGATTACATGTTTTATTATTGCCGTCAACACCACCTTTTCAAGAGTTCACACTTAGCTGATGATTGAATATAAAAGCGAGTTTGGCATGCTGTCCCGGAAGAGAGTCCTGAGCTCATGAGATCCTCGAGCCCGGGGCTTCCTCCCGTTTGCGGGGCGAGAGGGGAGTTTGAGCTCAGGTAGGTCTCGAGAACTTCCCCGCTTGTTAATGGTGAATGTAAATTATGAATACTTATGGAGAGAAATGTTGCTGATTGATAGCTCGTCTATGATGTTGATTTGGTTTTGGTCAATTTACTTATGTTACATGTTTTTTGGCTTGTGGGAGGAAAACTGAGCACCCGGGGAAAACCCACGCGAACACGAGGAGAACATGTAAACTCCACAGAGGAATGTCACTTAAGCCAGGTAAGATTTGAACCAGTGACATCCTTGCTGTGAGGCGACGGTGCTAACCACTGGGCCTCCGTGCCGCCCTGTCGAGGAAAGGGGAGGAGTAGGGGTGGAAGGGGGGATTCTTCGGGACGAATCATAAGGGGGGTCAATCATAAGCACGTGCTCCTCTCGAAATTAGTTTATGAATAAACTTCACTTAGTTGAAATGTTTGAACACACATGGATTTTTAAATGCTTAAATATTATTGTATTTTTGTGTTTCAAAACTGTAAAGACAGGGTTAGATGGAAGTTTGACAATCTCACATGTCACGTTCAGGCATCCAGGCTGTGCACAGTGCTCAAGAACGTGCACAATATACTGACACGGAGAAGAAACTTTTGAATAAATGCGTTATTATTGATTTATGTGCGGTCTCACGGTGGTGCAGGGGCTAGCACGACCGCCTCACAGCAAGAAGGTTGCTGGTTCAAGCCTCGGCTGGGTCAGTAGGCATTTCTGTGTGGAGTTTGCATGTTCTCCCCGTGTTTGCGTGGGTTTCCTCCGGGTGCTCCGGTTTCCCTCACAGTCCAAAGACATGCGCTATAGGTGAATTGGGTAAGCTAAATCGTCCGTAGTGTATGTGTGTGAATGAGTGGGTATGAATGTTTCGCAGTGATGGGTTGCAGCTGGAAGATCATCTGCTGCGTAAAACATATGCTGGATAAGTTGGCGGTTCATTCCGCTGTGGCGACCCCAGATTAATAAAGGGACTAAGCCGAAATGAAAATTAATGAACCACAGAATACAAATGTTGTGTTTTTAGGATTTTTTGGGGGGGTTTTTGGACTTGGAATTTAACATTTCAGTCAGAACTTTTACTAACTGTAGAGATCAGGGAGCTCTGGGATTTCATACAAAATTTCTTCATTTTTGTTCTGAAGTTGAATGAAGATTTCAGGGGTTTGGAATGACATGAGGGCGAGTAATTATTGACAGAAATTTCAAACAAATGTTCTGTGTTTCTGAGTCTCCGTATTCAGGGAGTAAAATGGCAGAAGCCATATTTTCTCAGGATGAGTATACTGTACATTTCCAGTGTATCTGGATCTCCTGGTGGCCATTCTCTGTGAACACGTTTTGATTTATTTATGATCTCACAAAATAATAGAAATGACAGAATCTATCATTTTTGTTTTAAAGTTTGATTCTGAAAACACTTTTCTTGAACAAACTGTATTATTGATTTGTCTTCTAGGTAAATATCACTTTCATAAAGCCAGAATTATCTGAGAATGTTCTCAATTGATTTGAATTTGCTCGTCAAATCTTTATATAT
>CAIGQW010054382.1:1679204-1692083 GCA_903798125.1 Danio choprae
TATATATATATATATATATATGAGAGATTATGGGCATAAAAAAAAATTGGACATGGATATCTGCAAGGCATTTTAAAATGGCAGCAGGGTTTCCTCTAAAGGGGAAGGCCTTAAGGAAGTTTGCAAGTATTTAAAGTGGTATGAAACGTGTATTTTTACTTGAGTAGTATGTAGGAGTGATTTTTGTACTTTTAAAAACTTACTGAATTTGTGTCCTATTTTCACTTCGGCTGGAAAACCAGAAATGACAAAAATTCTGAAGGGAACTCATGAACACAGCAGGCAAATGAAAGTGAAAGTGTTTTACACAGGACTCAAACACAAAGGCAGGAAGCTAGTTTAGGGCCTGGCTTCTGGAAAAGTAAAACTGAAGCTTGATTGCGCTGCTGTGATTGTGTCTCTAAATTCTCGCAGTAAAATGGCAGAAGCTAGAATTTCTCAAGAAGAGTTCACATGTCCAGTGTGTCTGGATCTCCTGAAGGACCCGGTGGCCATTCCCTGTGGACACAGTTTCTGTAAGAGCTGCATTACAGACCATTGGGATCAGGAAGAGGAGAAGAGAGTCTACAGCTGCCCTCAGTGTAGAGAAACCTTCAGTCCGAGACCTGCTGTAGCTAAAAACACCATTCTGGCGGAAATGGTGGAGAAACTGACTAAATCACCTGCTGACTGTTATGCTGGAGCTGGAGATGTGCAGTGTGACGTCTGTGCTGGAAGAAAATACAAAGCCATCAAGTCCTGCCTGGTGTGTCTGGATTCTTACTGTCGAACTCATTTTGAGCGCCATGAGGAGTTTCACTCTCGTAAGCCACACAAAGTGATTGATGCCACTGAACGACTGCAGGACATGATCTGCCAAAAGCATAAGAAAGACCGTATCACTGACCACTGCATCTGTGAACTGTGTATGGATTATAACAATGAAAAACACAAAACTGAGTCATACGCAGCACAGAGGACAGAGAAACAGGTATGAACTGAAAAGAATTGTTTGCTCAAAATATTTAAACCATTTATGCACTATCGTGTCATTCAAAATCAGTTTTGAACAGTTTATACACTGAAAATGAATACAGTACAGAACATCTAAAAAAAAAAAAAAAAAGATCTATATAAGATATCATAAACGCTTAAAAACAATAAACCGGTTCATTTAGTCTAGTAAATTCTCATTTTAATGTAATTTCTGTCATATATCTGAAGTGGAGTGTCACTGTGGCGCAGTGGGTAGCACGATCGCCTCACAGCAAGAAGGTTCGAGCCTCGGCTGGGTCAGTTGGCATTTCTGTGTGGAGTTTGCATGTTCTCCCCATGTTCGTGTGAGTTTCGTCCGGGTGCTCCAGTTTCCCCCACAAGTCCAAAGACATGCATTATAGGTAAATTGTCCGTACTGTATGTGTATGTGTGTGAATGCAAGAGTGTATGAGTGTTTCACAGAGATGGATAAGTTGACGGTTCATTCCGCTGTGGCGACCCCAGATTAATAAAGGGACTAAGCCGAAAAGAAAATGAATGAATGAATATCTGAAGTGAGCTCTGTCACCTGGGAGGAACTCTGAGTAGAGGCGCTGCTCCTCCACATTAAGAGGAGCCAGCTGAGGGTGTTCAGGCATCTGATTCGGATGCCTCGTGGATCCCATTTTAGGGAGGTGTTCCAGGCTTGTCCTACCAGGTGGAGGGCCTGGGGACGACATGCTGGAGGGACTATGTATCTCGGTTTGCACGGGAACGCCTCGGGATCCCCCAGAGAAGCTGGAGAAAATGTCTGGGGAGAAGGAAGAATGGGGTTCTCTCCTCTCCTGTGGCTGCAATCCGGCCCCAGATAAGTGGAAGAAAATTAGATAACTGAAGCGATAGATAGGGAATAAACCAGCATGCTACAGTACATAAAAAGCAGAAAGCTACATAAAAAATAACAGAACCGAGAACAAGATGCTGTGGAATACAGTATGTGTGCAAGGCACAATGAGAGCGCAGACAGGAGGGCAGTGTGCTAAATAATACACAGTATGAGAATAAAACTGCATATAATTGATTAACAGCATATAGAGAGTTTATGTAGTGCAATATACTGTAAGGGTAGTGTAAATATAGTATTGTACAGTACAGTACACTAACTCTGCAGGATCTTGTGGTCCAAGATGGTGAAACTCCCAAACCAGTGAACCAGATTAGGATACTCACAGCTGTCTCTCTGCAGAATATAGTCAGGATGGAGGGTGGGAGATGGACTTTCCTAAGCCTTTGCAGGAAGTATAGATCCTGCTGGGCTTTTTACAGATGTAGCTGGTATTAAGATGAGCACAGAGAAATTTGGTTCTCCACTGAATGACCGCTGATGTTAACAGAGAATGTTGCAGGTTGTTAGTTCTACACCAGGCTGTTAGCTGAGAGACCTTCTCTCTGTATGCTCATGGTTCTTGATAATTCATGCTGTGTGTTGTGATACATTTGCGAGTCACAAGAGAAGAGCAGTGCAGTGACCACAAAACCTCTTCACAATAGTTCTGAGCTGAGATCTATGAACAGCATTCGCATGTATTTTTCCTTTTTGTTCAGGTGGGTGTGGCAAATGCATTGTCTGTGGCACAGTTGGATGCAAACTAGGATGCTGCATGGCAAGGCTATCGAGTCTGACAGGACAGTAGTCATTCATCATGACAAAGTTGACACCAAAACACTTGAATATGTTGTGTGGTGTATTAGACTGCACGGGGCAGCATTATATGAGAACCTTAAAATGTATTTAGTATGACAAAAACAGTGGACTGTGGCATAATAAAAGCTCCACTGCTGTCTTGCCACATCATGCTCGTGTCTCATCAGCAATTGCTCCAGTGCTCTCATTTTGCTTTAATGGCTTTCACCCTTAGGGCTTAATCACACAGAACGTGTTTTTCAATGTAAACATGCACTGAACAGATGAATATGATCATTATTCTCGTGTCTCGCACCTTTTGAAGAGCACATGTTAAAATGGGCAAGCATTGCAAGTTACTGTTTAAAAAGCACACAGTGACTGTGACCCAGCCGGGACTCGAACCAGCGACCTTCTTACTGTGCGGCGGCAGCGCTAACCACTAAGCCACCGTGCCGCCAAAATTACAAACATTTTCCATTTAAATTTTTAAATCAAATTAATGAATTGATCAACTCATGTATTCACAGTACAAATCAAATATGGTGAACGTCACTTCCTGTGTCTTGATGCTGTGGTATTGTTTCATGTGATCGTGACATGAGAGAACCAATAAGTTTTGATTTGAATCTGTCACAAGCTGAAACATGTTTCAAAAGATCTGCTATCCCACGCAATTGACATAATCATACAAGTTAATGAACTGCATGGGCAAATGTGAGTAAGTTGTCATATTTCTTCATCACTCACTTTTCTAATTTCCCTCTTTATTAGGAGTCACAACAGCAGCACTGTCGTTTCATATTTATTCTAATTTACTAACTCTAAATTTTAGAGAGATATTTCCTACTAAGCCAATACTGCTTAATATTCATTCATTCATGAAACTATGAATCTGTGGTTTGAACAGGTTTGATTATACCATAATAGATCTATATTCAGTCCACCACATAATCTTTATATACTGGTTTGGTGACAGTTTGCTGATGTTGGTTTGTCTTCCAGAAAGAGCTGGAGGAGATGCAGATGATGCTCCAGCAGAGAGTCCTGCAGAGACACAGAGATATTCAGCAGCTGAGAGAGGCTGTGGAGACTCAGAGGGTTAGTCTGGAGAAGAAGAGATGTTTGAGTCTCACTGAAGTTCACTGCGTCACATGTTGTCTGATTGTGATGTGTTTAACAGCGCTCGGCACAGGCAGCAGTGGAGGACACTAAGAGGATCTTTAATATGATTATCCGCTCCATTGTGAGACGATGCTCTGAGCTCACAAAGATGATCAGAGATCAGCAAAAGACTGCAGTGAGTGAAGCTGAAGGACTCCTGGAGCGACTGGAGCAGGAGATTGATGATCTGAGGAGGAGAGACGCTGAACTGGAGCAGCTTTCACACACACAGGATGACATTCATTTCCTGCAGGTAACAGAGATCTAGAAGAACAGCATTCTAGTGGACTTGAAGATCCTGCAATGACAGGAAACTGCAATGACATATTATGAGAGCAGAATCAGCAGTTTACTGGATTTCTGTCAGCAACTGGTTATTCTGTGAAGTTTAAAGGTGATGTGTTTGATTTCTGTCTTCTGTAGAGTTTCCAGTCTCTCTCAGTTCCTCCTGAAACTACAGATGCTTCCTTCAGTTCTATATTATCGTTTGATGGCCTGAGAGAATCTGGCTATCGGCTGAAAGTCAAACTGGAGAATTTCTGCAAAAAGGAGATCCAGAAGATCTCCGACAGAGGTGAAGTCCTGGATATTCATCTGCTCTTAGAAATGAGTCATCTGTTATATTGTACAACATCATATTAGAAAGGTATTGTTCTTTGACTGACATTTACACTGTTCATGTCTGTTGCTTTCCACAGTCAAACTCACCAGCACTATCACCAAAACCAGGAAGGAATTCTTACAATGTAAGTTACTAAGAAAATAAACAGAACATGTTCTTCATGTGAATGATGATTTGAGCAAGCCCTTACCAAAATATGCACACTTTATTTTATTAAGCATATTTCAGGACAAGGTAAAGTATATTTTTGGAAAAGCCTTATGTAGTAATTTCAATGGCAACACTATTACTAGTAGTAGTGTGCTTGTAAGTTATAATATTACCTAGGACTAAATTTGATAGTTTATAAAATTTTACTATGAAGAACTTTCTTTCTTTGTTTTAGATGTTTTGAGCACTTTTCATTCTGTCTTAGCTGTAGGTGCTCACAATCAGCAATCGCTCTACACTTATTGGCATATTTTCTTTACCTGCTGAATCTGTGTTCATGTTGCAAGTTTATTAGATACTTTGATGTCTCGCACAACCTTCCCTTTGTCAGCTGTCTAGTCCTGTTCAGTTGGTCTTGTCCTATCCTGTCATTTGCCAGTGTGTTTCCCGGTGTGTCTTGCCTGTCAAGATTTCATTTATCATTCATTCATTCATTTTCTTTTCGGCTTAGTGTCTTTATTAATCTGGGGTTGTCACAGCGGAATGAACCGCCAACTTATCCAGCATATGTTTTATACAGCGGATGCCCTTCCAGCTGCAACCCATCACTAGGAAACATCCATACACACTCATACACTACGAACAATTTTAGCTTACCCAATTCACCTGTACCGCATGTCTTTGGACTTGTGGGGGAAACCGGAGCACCCGGAGGAAACCCACGCCAACACAGGGAGAACATGCAAACTCCACACAGAAATGCCAACTTACCCAGCCGAGGCTCGAACCTACGACCTTCTTGCTGTGAGGTGATTGTGCTACATACTGCGCCACTGTGAGGCCCAAGATTTCATTTATTTCAATTATTTAGATAGGTCTTGGTCTTGGATGGTGTTTGAAATATAGCCGCTGAGTGAACAGACTTTCCTTGAAATGGACTTTGGTACACATACACCCGTAGCAGTGGGCTGCCTGGGGAGCTGTTTGGGGTTCAGTGCTTTGCTCAGGAGAATCACCTCAGCTGTGGTATTGAGGATTGTGCCAGGAATCGAACCTGCACCCTTTTGACCATAGATTTAAATTTCTAAACATTAGGCCATGGCTGCCCTTACTACTTTCTTTGCCCTTAATTTCTGTTGAATCTCTTCCTTATCCTTCCACCTGGTGAAACAGATCACAACTAGCCTTGCTTTTCCAGGTGATCTCTTTCCCACATGTAAGCTCTTTTGATTTGGAGATTCACGCTTTTAACTCTGCTCAGATCAAGATCATTTTTGTAAATGTGTTGGAGTCTTTTGCTCAAAGTCACTTGTTGCACCAAATATAAAGTAAATGAACCACATAATTGTTTTATCCTGCTTTAAAACTCTTTGTATTTATTTGTATTGAACCCCAAATTAAGACACCTAATGCCAATATACAATTTGATTGCATTTTCTGATTTTCAGAGTTGTGAGAGACAAGGCTAGCTGTTTTGGGGCTAAAAATCAAAAAGCTGATCATTTTTTTTTGTTGAGTGGGAGACAAAGTGTACATTTCATCTTGTATAAATCCTATACTTATACCAAATAAAATAATTGGCTAAGTTAAAGGGGACCTATTTTGCAATAATCCCTTTTATAACTATTTTGCAATTATCCCTGTTTAAACACAGTTGTGTTGCAACAGTCTGTGAATGTAACCAGCTTCTAAGGGTAAAAGTTTATTCATAAATTTTTTATTATCACATTTCATTAAAACTGTCACCTGGACAAGACTGGACAAGATGATATACGACGACGAACTGGCACCGGACAGCAGACAAGAGGGAGCTATAAAGGAGAAATAATTAATTTCTCCTTTACACACAAACAGAATGCAAGACACAAGCACATGATAAATGAACACTTACCGTGCACTCACACATGCAACACGCATGACCGGTCCGAGCCCAGCGCCAACCAAAACCAACTAGACTGGAGCTCTGAGAATGAACATCATGCCGCAAACAAACAACACACACCAGTACAAGAGTGTGCATCCCGAGCACGCCTGGACGCACTGCTGAAGCATGGCCAAGACAAAGACAGACAATGACAGGAATGAGTGAAAACTCGAGCCGGGCACAACATACAAGACATAACAGGACTAGTGTCTGGACTCCGCCACCAAAACAAGAATTAACAAGACCGAAGTAGCAGAATCCTGACAAAAAACAGTGTTTGCAGAAACACTTTGAATGACATTCTCCCTTTGTACATGTCATCAGAGGGGGAAAGCCCTGTCCATTAGTGACAATCTCTTCCTCATTAGCATAGGATGTTAGTCTTGTTTTTGAATCTGCCACTATGTTGAAATATAGGCGTTTCTAGCTCCACCCACTTTTGAAATAAGGGATGGGAGCACAATCTCACTTGAATTTAAGCAGACAGTCACCATAATAGCACAATTTGGATTGAAGTCTAAATAGGGCAGATTCAAATAGTTATGAAACATTATTTGGGGGGTATTTTGAGCTGAAACTTCACATACACACTCCAGGGACATTAGAGACTTATTTTACAAATGGGGTATAATACGTCTCCTTTAAGGCCACAGGGGCTCTTAATCCTGTGGCTGATTTTGGACTGTTTGCAGTCTGTTGCAAACTGTTTTGACTTATACTCTGCATTCCCTTCGAAGGGCTCTTTGAAGTGACCAGTTTTGAGCACTTTAATTTGGAATAACACTCCAAAGTCACAGTAGGGCACAGTAGACTCACAACTATAAACCATGTTTTCTCAGAATAGTTGATTATGTATAAAAAGTAGCCAGAAATATACTTTGTTAATTTTAAAATACAATTTAATAATTTTAAGACAAATATAACACGTAAACCTCTTTTGTAAGAATGTGCAGATGAACCGAGACAATGCTGATACACTGAGAATGAAGAATTTGGCTACATTAAAACATCAAACGGATTTGTGATTCCTGATTCTGCTGTGTTTTTTCTCCATCAGATTCCCAGCAGTTCACTCTGGATCCTAACACAGTGAATAAATACCTCCATCTATCTGAGAGCAACAGAGTGGTTACTCGCAATGGCAAATTCCAGCTGTATCCTGATCATCCAGACAGATTTGACTACCTGTGGCAAGTGTTGTGTAGAGAGAGGGTGTACGGATGCTGTTACTGGGAGGTTGAGTGGAGTGGATGTGTGTTTATATCAGTGTCATATAAGAGCATCAGCCGGAATAGTGGAGGTTATGAGTGTGGATTCGGACATAATGATCAGTCCTGGGCTCTGATCTGTTGTCCATTCAGATACTCATTCATGCACAATAACGTAGAGTATGATCTCCCAGTAAAGTCCATCAGCAGTAGAATAGGAGTGTACGTGGATCACAGTGCAGGAATCCTGTCCTTCTACAGTGTCTCTAACACAATGAGCCTCATCCACACAGTCCAGACCACATTCACTGAGCCAGTCTGTCCTGGATTTTATGTTTATATTGGATCATCTGTGGAACTGTGTAGATGAACCAGAATAGATTATAGAGGGATTCTACCCATAATTCTTTGAGCTGCATGATGGATCCAAAAATTGAAATGTTTCAGAGTCTCTTATTTTATCTTCATTATTTTAGCAATCTAGCTGAACATTACTTTACTGCAGGGGTGTCCAAACTCAGTCCTGGAGGGCCAGTGTCCTGCAGATTTTAGCTCCAACTTGCCTTAACACACCTGCAAGGATGTTTCTAGAAAGTTTAGTAATGCCACGGTCACACTAGAGTTTGAGCATGCAAAATTCTGTTGTATGGCGCTGCGAATGAAATGGGCGGGATTAAACAAGATGATTAGACATTTTTTTAAAACGAGCGATTGGTCTATATTTTTAATTTCTGTCCGGAGAGGTCATGTTTAGATCTTCAATTGGTATCACCCAGTCACGTTATGTGATTTTGCAGGTCAGAGTTCACCAAACTTGAACTTTGCAACACAGCGAACTGTCGCACGAGCTTGAGTTTCCAGTGTCCTGACATTTTATCCTACCCATCAGATTATGCTACTAACACTGTATTTGAATGGTTCTGAGGTTGGCGTTAGGGATTAGGTAGGTAAGGGCGATATTACAGCTTCATATCACACTACTCCACATAAAAATTTACACTGGTAGCAAAATCTGATGGGTAGTATATTGCGTCATCAGAATGTCAAGGTAGGACAATCTGACAAGGTAGGACAAATCGACAGAACACCGGTCTGACGCATTTGTGTGTGTATGAATGGGGGGAATAAAAGTCTATATGGCGAAAAGTCCAGTGTGACCACGGCTTAAGAGCTTGATTAGCTAGCCCAGGTGTATCTGATTGAGGTTGGAACTAAACTTTGCAGGACACCCAGCCCTCTAGGACCGAGTTTGGGCACCCCTGCTATACAGCTTTACTTTTACTTAACATATAGACAGTGAGATCAGTGCATATTTGTGAGTCCTGTTGAGTAAGCAGGAAGATCTGTATTATTTTGCATTTAGTTTTTTATTGTAGTTTCACGTTTTTTTTATTATTATTCCTACAATTATTATAGCCTAACCTTCTGTTGAAAGGATTACTTTAGGATTTATTAAAATGACAAATTATACTTTATTTAGTTCTTTATTATTTACATGCTAATGCTGGCATTATTCACATTTATGTATGTATGTGTTTATTTTATCTGTAAAGACATGTTTGGTCTGATGTTGTAAATCTGATTCAATCAAGATTATCAAAAATAAAGATGTGCCAAATAAGAGGACTTCAAATCTTTCTTTTTTTTATATCAATAAAGTCAATGAGCTCACTTTAGAAAGTTCAATGGTTTTGAGAAATATAAGATGACGCCCAGATGGCCTCATTTCCTGCACTCTGTGTTCTCCTGCTTATGAAATAGAAAGTTCATTCATTCATTTTCCTTTGACTTAATCCTGTATTAACACCCATACACCCTCAAATTTACACTCATACACTGTGGCCAATTACCGCATGTCTTTAGACAGTGGAGAAAACCGGAACACCCGGAGGAAACCCATGGAGAACATGCAAACTCCATACAGAAATACCAACTGGCCTAGCCAGGACTCAAACCAGTGACCTTCTTGCTCTGAGGCGACAGTGCTGAGCCATCGTGCCGCCCAAATACAAAGTTCTGTCGTAAAACTCATGCGTTCGTGAAACATGCGTTCATGCTGTTAGGTCACACCTAATCTGCTCCTAGGTAAATAACTACATGTAGCAGGAGATGGGTAATGTCACCTCAGTGGCCAATGAGCTTGCTTCTCAGTATTTTAAATGCTCAGGCTGCGTCCGAAATCGCCTACTACTCGAGTAGATATTTGGATTTGACACTGCTTTCCAAATGGGATATATCTATACTTATCAACATTGGGATGTGAAAATAAGGGATAACTTATTGTTCTTTACAAAGTTATGGTCATTTAAGACAAAATGTGTGTGTTTAAAATAAAACAAACCAAGATCGACACGTTTACATATTATTATTGTGTGTATTTGTCTGTTTAAACACACACCCAAAACCCCGAGCGTCCACTTTCACTCCTCTTCGAATCAACATGCAGCATATGTCTGACGGTCATCCACCATTACATGAACTGACTGATTTGAGGATTGCAACGGCACCTGTAATAGGAAGTAAGGGAATCCCGCCATTTTTATATTTATTTCAAAGTGTTTTCTTGCCTAAATAAAATTAAATCATAGTTTCACCTTTAAGAGCAAGGGGCGTCCCCTGGTGGTTCGGCGGTACTAGTATAGGAAGGATTGGCTCTCTGATGATGTTTGTTGCCACCCTTCATCGAAAGATTATGGAAAATATGGGAAAATACTTTAACGGGATGATAGAATGGTAAAATAAGGGAGAATCCCAGGAAAAATGGGAGGGTTGACAGGTATAGATATATCTCCCTCCAACAAAAATGACCAGCATATTGAAGTGTCATTCAAAATTGAAGTGTTCAAAACTGGCCACTTGAAAGGGCCCTTCGGAATTAAGGATTTTGAAGGGTATAACTGATGGACACTTCAGGCACCTATGATTCTTTGCAGGGCTTTTTGTTTTAGTTTTTTTTTTTTTTTTTTATTACAATGAACATACAAGGGCAATAACAGAAAAAGAATAGGCTATAGTAATAAAATGATAAAAGTTGAAAAGTACATTCTATATGTATATAGTATGAATGCGTGTAGTACACCCCTTTAGTACACCCCTTTTGTCTCTAATGAGTGTAATAGTCCTGATAATAGGGAATGGGACAGCTAACTCCTACTTAATGAGTCACTATGGGCTGGGCACTTGCAGCAGTACCTGTGGCAGAAGCATTGACCTGAGATGGCATCACTGCAGGTGACGCAGGTTGTAGGAGGAGTTGTAGATTGTTTCAATGCAGCTTAACAAAGAAGTTCTAGTAAATTGAAACTGTGTCAGTCCAGTTTTCAGAGTTGAAGTTCAGGTCAGTTCAGTTCAGTGTGCATTAATTTTCACTGCTGAAAGTCCAAACACTGAAGAGCAAATCCAGCGATGCACAGCTCCACAAGTCAAAGCAAAACTTCACCAAAGGAACAAAACTTCACCAATTGACGAAAGTGAAGGAAAGAAACCTTGAGAGAAACCAGGCTCAGTTGGGCACGACCATTTCTCCTCTGGACAAACTTCCTGTGCAGAGCTGCAGTCTAGGTGCTGGGCTGGAGAACGCTGGACGTCCATCGTGGAGAAGCTGCAGGTGTAAGTAGGTCACCGGCGGGTGTTCAGGCTGGCCTATGAGATCAATGCGGAGACTTGTCTGTCACTGGGTCTTTCAGGAATCAGTCTTATACTCTCCACTCCTCCATGACCGCCACAGCATCTGCTCAGAATACGGCCTGGTCTAGGATTATGGAGACCTGGGGATAATGAAAAACAGACTAACATAAGCGTAGAGGCCGTTCAAGTTATAATGTCTTTTGTGGAAGAATTCGACTTGAGCATAGAGGAGATGTCAATTTCTTATGTATTGTCTGCCCTGAGAGGTTACCACATAGCTGTTATGATGAGAGGCAGGGCTCTGTATGATTGGCAGTTTATCTAAATCCTGAGCTGTCTGACCCTGTTGTAAAGGTGGAAGCGTGTGGGCATTGCATTTATAGTATGCTTTGCTTTCCTTTCTCCTCTTGGTTAGCACTGCCTTGATCCCACGACATACAGAAGGTGTCATTCTATTTTTCAACTCAGGAAGAAAAGTTCTTATACACCTGGAGAGGAAGAGTTGGGCAGGAGATGGCAGATCAGCACAATATATTATGCAGATGGAATAAAAAAAGCACTGTGCTCTCTATAGCACTTCTCCAGAAGATTTTGGGAGATTGCATGGCACGCTCTGTGAGTACTGGGGTGCTGGAAATCCCATGCATGTGAAAAATCTATGGAATGATGTGGACTAAAAAGTGTTTCTTAGGTTTTGCAATTACTGTGACACTTGGCATGTCAGGTAAATGGTCAACCTTGAACCAACCAGAGAAAGTGTCTACTAGAACCAAATTCATTTGTCATGCAATTCAAATATGTCTGCAGCAGTGAACATGCAGGGGAGGTCAGGAACGCTGTGCATTTGCATAGGTTCTCTTGAGCGATGTGGCTTAAAGGCATTACAAGGAGCACATCAAGAGATTACTATCTCTATATCGCCATACAAAGTGCATACACACACACACCATGGGCAGTGAGCAGCTATTGCTGCGGTGCCAGTGGTATTACTGCAGTAGTCACCTCAACCATGGTATTGAGGGTGGTGAGAGCTATTCACTCCCCCAACCTACAATGAAAGTGCATCTTGTCTGCAGCCAGATTCTTTTGGAGAGAGAAGTTTAATTTTAAATATTGTTTAATTTTTCATTTTGACAAGTTTTTTGCTATAGTTTATGACAGAAAGGTTTTCATTTGGCCATCTTCTTTTAGACATGCTTAAATACTTGTGCAATATGACAATATAAAAGATTTTCAGTCCTTGTATATGAGATTTAAGGTTTGGGACTGAAGTCTCTTCCGAAATGAAAGCGTCATTCGCTTATTTTTTATGACTTGCGACTTACATTGGCAGGTGAATATGAAGGTAAATCAGTAGCAAACCTTGAGAGCTTGCAAATCTAAATATGAGAACTTGTGATAATAATATTTGTATGTGTAGGTTAAAATTTACACTCGCAGCTCTGATGTGAATAGCTGAATTGCACACAGAGACAAAAATCAAAACACTTGTTTTGAATTCCAAGTTGCAAATCAAAATGACAGACCCAAAAGGACAGACCCAAAA
>CAIGQW010054382.1:1692093-1712556 GCA_903798125.1 Danio choprae
GACAGACCCAAAATGACAGACCCAAAAGGACAGACCCAAAATGACAGACCCAAAAGGACAGACCCAAATGTGTACAGCAAATTTACCTGAACACTTATTATCACAAGTTTTCACATTTAGATTTGCAAGCCCTCGAGGTTTGCAAATGATTTACCTTCATAGAAGGAACCCGTAGTCTTCAGTGTTGCCCCTCAAATGGAAGCTACTTTCCTTTCTGACAGTGAAGGATGAAGAAAGCCCACTATCATGTGAAATGAAAGAAAAAATAAACAATTTCACTTCTCTACACTATCCCTAACACTGCAGAATTTCTTGATCCACAATTTAAGGACAGTTTTGTTGCAATGGAGGAAGAAGTGAAAGCCGAGCAACAAAAACAGGAAGAACAAGGTGGGGCAAAAATAAAAGAAAAACAGACCTAAAAAAGCCTGCTGTCCACCATCAAGTAGCAGAAGCAAAATGGGCTGAGGGAGGCCAGTCTACATGCCCTACTGACAAGTTTACGGGTGAATTCTTTTAATTACAGAAATTACAGAAATAAGTGCCTCTAAAGATCCACTCACCTGGTGGAAGAACCATGAAGCCACCATGCCAACTCTTACATGTTGAAGCAGGCGATATCTGTTCATTCCTGCATCAAGCTGAACCTCAGAATGTGTGTTTAGCACATCAGGCTCCGTCTGTAGACATGTTAGACTGACTGAGGAGCACACTGATTCTCTTGTTTTCCTGTCTAAAAACCTAAAAATAATAAGATAATAAGAACTTTCAAAAAGGTTGCTTGAGAAATCTAAAAGAGAAATAGAGGAACGTGTTCAAACAAACAAAACATTCATTCATTCATTTTCATTTCGGCTTAGTCTCTTTATTAATCTGGGGTCACCACAGCGGAATGAACCGCCAACTTATCCAGCATATGTTTTACGCAGCGGATGCCAAACAAAAGATTGTTCTGGTAAAAAATATATAGTGAATTCTTTATTTACACAGTTGTTATTTATTAAGTTGTAACAAATTTATGTTAAAACAGCTCAGCTGGCCCATGCACTGACTAAATTCATTCATTCATTTTCTTTTCTGCTTAGTCCAATTATTAATCAGCTGCAACCCATCACTGGGAAACATCCATAAACACTCATACACACACATACACTACGGACAATTTAGCTTACCCAATTTACCTATAGCGCATGTCTTTGGACTTGTGGGGGAAACCGGAGCACCCGGAGGAAACCCACGCAAACACTGACTAAATATAATTTATAATAATTTTTTTTATTTGCATATTTGTTTTATTTATTTTAAATAGTTCAATTCTGTTTCAACTGACAGCAAACACAATATGTTTATTAATAAATAAAAATTGTTCTATTCAATATCTTTTGGCTGTTTTTGTTTTTTCCTTTATGCTGTAGTATCGATTTAGTATCGGGATATCGTATCAAAGTAAAAAAAAAAATTGGTACCGTGACAACACTACTTCCTGCTGCTCTCATCCAAAGGACCCTCCGGTGGTAACCTGTTGAAACAGACCCATGTACAGATTAGAGTTATGATTATCAGACTCACACCCTCTATTGCTCTCTGTGGCCAGGAAGTTAGATGGGTGGTCCCCAGGCTCAGCAGCGTGGTCGTCATCCAGTGACCAGCTCCATTGTCACGGCTAGAAGCTGCTAAAACATTGGCCAGTCTCTTTCCAGCAGGACGGGCACCGGGAGATCGTGGACCACTCCGACCTGTATGGGCCAGGTGCCGGGTGGTGCTGAGATGGTGACCGGCTGGGTTGGCACTTTGCGGGTGTCTCACATGTGATAGGAATTGTTGCTTTGCTGTCAGCTCATGGTCATACTACACTGCACTGCACCAATGTGATTAATCTGCAGAGGTCAAGGGTAGTAGCGATCACCTTTCTTACCCTCCACGAGGTATGGGCCTGGATGGGCCTCCGCTGGTCTGCTCACTGGTCGCGATGTGCCCTCCAGTGGTCACCAGTCCGGGTTCACCCTCTGGGGATGGGGGCTACTCTCTCTTCAGTGCCATGGGTGAACAACACCTCCACCAACTTGATGGCTGTAATCAGCTCGGCGAGTGAAGCTGGATTCCTCATACTCACTGGCCCCCTGAATGGCAAGGAAGCGCCCATAGCAGATGGTTGATCATCACTTTCTCAGCGACCTGGGCAGCAGTGGAACTCCCAGAGAGAAGCCAAAGATGAGCGAGGTGCTGGGTGGCTTGTCTTTTGACAGGGGTATTTTTATGATATATCCACTGTAAGAACTGCTGAGCAGTCCACGCCAAGGAGAGACCAATTCAGGCCATTTTTTCCCACCTTTATGGCGGAAACATCAGAAAAATCAAGACAAGGCAAGTTTATTACTATAGCACATTTCATACACAATGATAATTCAAAGTGCTTTACATAAACAAGAATAAAGGAATAATGATTAAAACAAGAATAATGTATTAAAACAGATTGAAATGTGTTAAAACAGGTTTTAAAGGAATGAAAAAGAAAAGAAAGACATAATAGTGCGATCTGTCGAACGTAGCATAGAGCACATGTAAAGGCACAGCTAAACGTGTTTTAAGTCTTGATTTGAATGTGCCTAATGTTGGAGCACATCTGATCATGTCTGGAAGCTGATTCCAGCAGCAGGGGGCGCAGTAGCTGAAGGCGGATTCACCCTGCTTTGACTGAACTCTTGAAATTTCTAATTTACTTGATCCTAATGATCTGAGTGACCTGTTAGGGTTGTATGCAATGAGCATATCTGTAATGTATTGAGGTCCTAGACCATTTAGTTATTTATAGGCCAGTAATAATACCTGAAAATCTATTCTGAATGTAACTGGTAGCCAGTGAAATCAGACCCTCCCTAACAGATCATGCTGCACAACTTTTAGTCTAAGCACTTGTTATTTTAAGGCTGGACTACTGCAATGCCTTTCTAGCTGGACTCTTGTCTTGCACCCTTAAACCTCTACAAATGATCCAGAACACTGCAGCTTTTCTGGTCTTGAATGAGCCCGAGAGAACCCCATGTAACACCTCTCTTTATCTCTCTGCATTAGTTATCGGTCGAGGCTCGTATCAAGTTCAAATAATTGATGCTTGCTTACAGAACAGCAACTGGCACTGCACCCTCGTACCTTTACCTGCTCTTGAAAATCTACATCGCCTTCAAGAGCCTCCGGTTAGTAAGTGAGTGATACCTTGTGATACCGTCACAGAGAAGCTAGAAAGTCACTTTCCAAAACCTTCCCATTCCCACATGGACTGCTAATTACTATTATCATTCAAACGACGAGTAAAAACCCATCTTTTCTGGAGTCACCTGAACCCCTGTGAACAAAACCAGGACTCCCTCTTCTCTCCCCTACAAAACACCATTCTGAATGTGCCTCACACAGGTGAGTAGGTTTGATAAACTACCTGTAGAAATACTCCTCTCTCTTTAAAGAAAACAAAATCCGTCATTTTAACCAACACTTGCACTAGTTTTGAACATTTACACCAGACACTTTCCTACAATTCCTCAACCTCTCTTGAAAAACATTGTACACGTATGAAGTTTGCCTCACACAGGTAGTGCTTTACTCCCCCTCCTAACTCCAGCACTTAATTCACTGAGCACAAAAAGCTCCTTTATATAATTAGCACTTCTTGTAAGCTAAGACTACACATAAGCTAAGACGATACAAGTACTTTTACATAAGACAAATAAGATTTGTGCAAGATATTGTGCAAAAACGGTAGTTAAATTTGAAGACAACATGTAGTGCTACATGAATAGTGGTACATTCACAAGTAAACATTGCATTCCTTATTGAGTCCTTTTAAGATGGAGTTTAAATGTCCAGATAAGTCAAAGATGAAATAGTTTGTTTTCTACAGGTGGTTTGTCAAGCCCACTTACCTGTGTGAGGCACACTCAGAATTGCATGATGTTTTGAGACTTTGTCTGTGGTGGAAATGAGAGGGGATCCTGATTTTGTGAGCTAGGATTGTGGATAATATTTAAGAAGGGGGTAAGATGATTGTTGAGGGCTCTAACAGCTTGTGGGAAGAAGCTGTTTAGTAGTCTAGCCCAGTGGGCTCTAATATTTGGAACCATCTTATAGATGGCAAGAGCTGGAAGAGACTGAGGAAGGGTTGAGTGGAGTGTTTCACAATACTGGTAGCTTTGCTGGAGCACCATGAAAGAAAATGCCCTGAATATAAGGGAGAGAGGCAGTGATGATCTTTTCAGCTGGCTTCACTGTCCGCTGGAAGGTCTTGCAGGATTGCATTTCCCGTACCAGACAATTATGCAGCTGGTCAGCAAACTCTCAATGGTTCCCCTGTAGAAGGTGGTGAGGATGGGTGGCAGTAGACTTGCCCTTTTCAGCCAGTGAGGTGTAGGCGTTGTTGTGCCTTCTTGGAGGGAGGCATGGTGTTGGAGATCCTCTGTGATGTGCACCCCCAGGAATTTAGTGCTGCTGATTCTCTCCACAGTCCATCACATCTTTTCCACATTGATGGACAGATTGTTAGTGCCACACCATTCAGCCAACCACCATTGATGATGTAGTTGGAGCTGAACTTGGCAGTGCAGTCGTGAGTGCATGACTTAAAACACTTCTTTTACTCCTGTTAGGATAAGGACCAAGGAGTGAAAATGGTTTAAAACATTTTAAGATCTTATAAATCAGTGGTGTCCAAACTCGCTCCTGCAGATTTTAGCTCCAACTTGCTTCAACACACCTGCGGGGATGTTTCTAGAAAGCCTAGTAAGAGCTTGACCCAGGTGTGTCTGATTGGGGTTGGAGCTAAACTTTGCAGGACACCGGCCCTCCAGGACCGAGTTTGGGCACCCCTGTTATAAATGCACAAAATATCATTTTAGTGTGAAAATGGTTTTTATTTAATACAGCCCACTCTCTGCTCCACAACACTGCTGTAAGGCCCCAGTGCAAGGTAACAAACACAAACACATATAATACTGAAGAGCATCAGCACACTAGACAGATCACCGACAGTCAAACACAAGCACACATGATTATCTCGTGCGCCTGATGTATAATCACACTGAAAGAGGAGCGCTTGGACAGAATCAGCATAATTACTGTTGGACTCGTGTGGGTGAAGTGCTTTAGTGAATAACACTGTGTATGTTAATGGCATATGGCTGTATGTATTTGACTTGCTCATAATAGAGTAAACACTTGTGTGTATGTGTAAGTGCAGGGCAGTGATCATTTGCTAATGACATTAAATGACACTTTCATATAAGAGTGTGTTTTTATTTTCTTCTACTTTTGCTAGAAGTCTGGCTTCATTCTCCGGTGGAAGGAACTCAAGGTGATGCCGGCCCCAGATCGGTGTGGTCAAATGCTGCCAGCGCTGAGTGAACAGACGGAAAGAGACAATCACCTGATATAATGCAATGACTAACAACAGAGATATAGTGTATGGTTACAGGACACCATTCTTAACTAACAACAGCAAATATTATATGTATTTTTGAAAACAAGTTTCAAAGTGCAAACTACAGATACCATTATCATCTCTGTTGTTTTGTGCATTCTGACAGAATTATTGGTAACACTTTACAATAACAGTTCATGAATAATGATGTATTAATATGTAAACTAAACATTATTTTACTATGAGTTAATGATGAGTTAAGGCGCGCGCTAATCATGAACTAACTTTAACTACAACATGAATCCCATGAGTTCATGTGTGAATACCGGCTACATTAATTACTTGTTAGTTCGTGTTGTTAATTAATGTATTAATTATCATTTAAGTTTATTAAGTTTATAAGTTCATTAATTATCATTTTAGTTTAATGTGGTGAGGGGGCGGGGCCGAGAGCCGTGGGAACGGAATAAGGCCGTGGCGTAAGTGAATACACCTGCAGCGCACACCGGCCTCGAATCCCACGGAAGGAGCTCTGGACTATAAGAGCAGGAACGATGGCATAGGAAGCTGAGAGAGGTCCAGGCCTGGACAGTTATGCTTTGTTTGTTTTGGTTTAGGTTTTGGTCCCTTTTATTAATAAATATCGTTTTTAAAGATTCGTCGGTTCTCCGCTTTCTTCTTCCCGGCGGCCGTTAAAATCCTTACACCAACATGAACTCATGAGCTGTTAATGTATAATTATGTCATGACTTTACTTGAGAGGGCACATCACCATTAACTCATCCTTAACTACTCATCAACTCCTGTGTTTAAACTGTTCTTGTTGATGTTGACAACACTTTTCTATTGTTATTCAGTGTAAACGCACTAGTTGGACGTGCATAAGGAGTTCATGAGTAGTTCAGAATGGGTTAATGATGATGTGCCCCTCCAAGTAAAGTCATGATATAATTATACATCAACAAATCATGAGTTCATGATGGTTAAATTAAGCATAAACTAATGTGTTAATTAATACATTCATTAAAAAACAATCATGTACTAACGAGTAATTCATGTAGACGTTATTCACACATGAACTCATGTGACTAATGTTGTAGTTAAAGTTAGTTCATGATTAGTGAATGCATTAATTCAACATTAGTTCATAATAAAGTAATGTTTACTTTACATATTATTACATCATTATTCATTCAAGTGTTAACGAATTATTAAATACCAAATAGCTCGGAAACTCCTATTATTTGTATTGTGAGTTTGATTGTTCATACATTTGAGAAAACCTAGTAAGAACTTTAGGCAATGTTTAGAACTACATTAGTTGAGGAACTACATCAAAGTCCCTTTAAGGGAAGTCATTTCACTCGCCGACCATCTTTGAAACGCCTCTCCTGCAGCATGCTTGGGCATTGGGGAAACGCCCCAAAATTCTCCAAAATTGCTTGCCAAGCTTACAATTAAATTTCATATTAGGAATCACCAATAAAATTAAACAACAATTGCCTCTCTAGTTTAATTTCCAAATGTTTGAATCACACAAAATCTGCAGAAACTCACGTCTGGTCCAAGCCCCTCCCTCGAAGAATCCTCAGTGTATATCGATTGCTGATTGGCTCCTGTACTAGCAGGCGGGGCTTCATTCGCCATATTGACCGTTACACATTTCCCCATTCAAAACTATACGACTGCCGTGTCTTGTGTATTCTAGAGTCTTTGACTACATTTAGTGTTTGTTTAAAAACAACAATTTACTTCCTATTTTCATTTAGCATACAGATGACAATGTTGTCAGAATGATCTGTTCACACAGATCTGTAAAAATGACTAGAAATGCTGCATTATTCATGCCAGGCCAGTAGAGGGTGTAAGCCCTTTGTAAAGATACACTACACATCTGTTCACATACAGTCCCTATAGACAACCACCGTTGTTTTGATTGTTAATTATTCATACATTCCTATAGACTGAACAAATAATACCCATCATTGTTTTCACAAAATCATTCATTCATTCATTCATTCATTTTCTACGGCTTTTCCGGGGCCGGGTCGCAGGGGCAGCAGTCTTAGGAGAGAAACCCAGACTTCCCTCTCCCCAGACACTTCCTCCAGCTCCTCCGGGGGGATCGCGAGGCGTTCCCAGGCCAGCCGAGAGACATAGTCCCTCCAGCGTGTCCTGGGTCTTCCCCGAGGCCTCCTCCCGGTGGGACATGCCTGGAACACCTCCCTAGGTAGGCGTCCAGGAGGCATCCGAAGTCTCAGCTGACTTCTCTCGATGTGTGCGTTTCTTTTATTTTTGTAAAAGAAACACTACCTTTTTATTAAAAAAACATGGCACTTTGAAATGTGTTATCAAAAGTTCGCATTTTCTAGTCCTTTAAAACACCAGTCATGTAAATTGAACAGCCAAATCACTTAAATTTTCAGTTTTTAGTTCAAGTTAGTGTCATGTACACAATACACATACTCTAAATCAAAAACAGCTTCTTGTTTTTTGAGTGACAAGGAAATTAGCAACGCACACACACACACATTGACAGTCCTACCTCCATGAGTGAGCCTTTGCAGTGCAGCAGTTTGTAGAGGACGGTGAGAGGAATACAGAGCATGGATGAGAGAGCGAGAAACCAGCCCAGCGCCTCACCCCACCACGGGTACACGTACACCGCGTTATACACTAACCTCTTGTAGTTGACCACATGAAAGAAGAAAACACCCTGCCGGACACACAAACACACCTGTAAAACCCTCTCCTTGATGCAAATTTGCAGAATTTTATGGAAAACTCACCATACACACTACCGGCGTGATGTAGGACCAGCACCACTTCATATACGGCAGAGGACGATAGCCAATCATACAGGCCACGTCATCCATGAAGCGATCAGCACCTTTAGACAGAGTAAGAGAAGCGGATGAGGACTTGATAAACACAAATGCCTCATTCATATAAGAATATAAGAGTAAATTCAGCACAATTAAAACAGACCTTTCTGACAATTCTCCTCCAGATTCAGAAATGTTTTGTAAACTTCAGATTTGATAAATGTGCCTTTTATTGAATTCCAATCATTCATAATTAGGTAGTGCATGCTCACACACTATTAGCATTATCGCCATCTATAATTAGAACTGCATCAGTCACAAACTCCCTTATAAGGCTTGGCTCCGATATAATTCATAGATGTAGGAAATACTAATATGCCATATGCCTGACAATAAATATTACACTAACATGTGTCCACAAAGTGTTTTAAGCAATGTAGCTTTAAAATGACAGGCGCTGTTATATGAATGTCCAGCTGGTGGCATTTGAGGATGGGGTTTTTTTTTCAACTGAGACACTTTAGATGCTATGATTTGTAATCCTCAATTCCACATCAGATATATATGGCTAGCATCTCATTTCGAAGAACATTACTGATAAAAATGTGGTAATCCCATAATATTAACTTCTCAGTTGTTGATCAGTGGTGGTACAAGTACAGTAGGATGTTGGTCAGTGTGTTTGTCCAATCCCTCCTCCACTGATTGGGTGGCAGGGTAAAAAATGACAGTGATTCGGATAATGTTTTACCCAGAGTTGGACAATTATCAACTTTCAGCTACAAAAAAAAAGACAAACCAAACTAATGTATAAACTACCAGAGGATTAAAATTCGGTGTAATCAGGTTGCCTCAAAGAACAGAAGATTTAAGCAGCATTGCCAATTTACATTTGTAAAATATGAACACTTTCAGGAATATGAAAATGTACACAAAAGAATTGTTCTGCTTATATGTCATGAATGAGGAACAATATGTGTAGATGATATGATACTGTGAATCAGTTTTCTTGTTGGCATGGGATGACTCTCCCACTAGGTCTTATTATTTCTGTGATGCTAAAAATGTGGAGGCAATTGCAACATCTGATTATAAAAGAGGTATTAGCAGTCGGAAGCAATAGCCGTGTAGGCTTGCTCGCGTCAACCCAAGTTTGATTCCTGGTCATATCAAATTACGATATGGACAAGTGTCTGGGACTATGAAAAGGAAAACAATCCTTTTCTTTTTTGGTCTGCTGAACCATTTCGATGTAAAATAGCAGCTCAAAGTTTCCTTTGACATTTTATATTAAAGGGCCATTTTACCAAAACTGAGTTGACTTTGTCTTCACCTCAAGTCCTTCCAAGCCCATATGCTTTGGCAATTTAATAATTTTAGGCAAAAAGTTTATTAAGTATCATAAAGTTGTTGTGAAACCAATTCATATGAATCAATATGTTTATTTCAAATATTGTAGGCAGATATTTTCACTTCATGTGATGAAAAAGGATTAATTTGGGCTTTTAGTCCGTTTTTCAAAGTTTATGGTTACCTTGCCATTTTCATTACAATATCTTAATGTGTGTTTTGTTATTTCGAATTTGCAAACTCATACACGTTTAAAACAACTGGAGTTTAAGGAATGTTTCTATTTGTGTAAACTATCCTTTTAATACATCCAATATCCTTTTTAACTATCCAATGTGTGATTGTCTGCAAGGACAATATCAGACATACTAGGTCATCGGTCAGAGGTGATTGTTCAGTTATACTCGAGAAGTCAGTTTTTTTCAGTCAGAGCAGTCGAAAGATGGAATAAAATACCAGTGCATATTAGACAGAGAACCACTTTTAATATTTTTAAAACTGTGCTTAAAGATTGGCTTAAAGAAAATCAAATATGCAACCACTGATCTGATTTCATTTGATTGACTATGATGTACTGTACTGTACTGTGTATATGTACTTTTAATATTGTTAAGCTTGTTACAACTTCCTGCCCAGGGAATACAGATGTAAATTAGCTTTATAGCTAACATGTCATGTTGTGCATTGTCCCTGTATACATAAATACATAAATAAATATATAAATAATATATATTTCACTAATTTAGCACATTTGTATGTTAAAGGTCCCAATATTCTAGTTTTATGATTTTTTTAAAACATATGAGGCTGCGCAATAAAGGACTGCATGACAATAAATACATAAACTGTCCTGCGATTGTGAGTTTTTAATCTTCTAAGAAAATGTCATATTGCTAAAGTTCAGACATCCAGATGCAAATAAAACCTAGCTAGTTCACTCTGAAAACTCTGCACACATGAACTCAAACAACAGACTATAAACGTTTTAAATTACAATGAAGCCTTGATTTGATATCTGCAATTTTATAAAAATATACCACTATTTCAGGTTTATATTGATTAGTTGTGCAGCACCATTTGTACATTTGAATGCAAGGGAGCCAAGCAAGACGTCTTTGGTCAACTAGTATCACCAGCTATGTGTTCATCAGCTATGAGACCATCATAAACCAGTCTGGACCAGTACAGAAAATCCAACTGGGCTAAATAGGTAAGCCTTTAACAGGGTTGAATTTTTGTTAGGATTATGTTTCCTAGGAATGTTGTTGCAGGACTTGCAAAAATATGTTGATCCAGAAGCCCGTCCTACTTGATAGACTCATGGTTAGCATGTGGGCATGACTACAGATTTTACCATAGACCCAGGCCACCACCACACACTCCCAGAAGGCTTGCCAGAGCAGAGTAATCCCACTCGCAGAGTAATAATCAAACAGCTGAAACACATACATGCCTCCCTGTACAAAGAAAGAATGTACAATATGAGCATTTTATATATCTATACTGTATCATATATTTTAAGGGAATTAGTTCACTCGGAAATTAAAATTCTGTTATTAACTATTCACCCTCATGTCGTTCCAATCCCCTAAATTCATCCTCAGAAAACAAATGAAGATATTTTAGATGAAATCCGAGAGCTCTATCATAATCTATAGACAGCTATGGTCACGGGATGTTCAAAGTCCACAAAAAAGGAACCAAAAACATTGTCAAAACATTTCATGTGGTTCAACAGTAATCACGTGATGCTCCAAGAACACTTTTGTGCACCAATAAATTGAAAAAACAGCTTTATTTGTCTATGCTCTGCATCAGATCAGTGTATTTACTACAGGAAATATGGCACTTGTGTAAACACACAACCTGATCTGACACGGTAGAGAAAATATAGGTGAAAAGGTTATATTTAAATGTTTTTCTGGCTCACAAAATGTTCTTGGAGATTCATATGATTACAGTTGAACTACTGAAATCACATGGGCTGTTTTGACAATGTTTGTGGTTCCTTTTTTATGGACTTTCAACATCTTGGGACCATTGCTGTCTATGCAGGACGAGAGAGCTCTCAGATTTCATCGAAAATATCTCAAATGTTTGTGTTCCAATGACAAATGAAGGTCTTAGGGGAGTGATACAACATAACGGTGAGTAATGGTCATTTTTGGGTGAACTAACTTTTACCAGTCATCTTTAGACGTACCTCTGTTACCATGGAAAGGTCAATGGTAAAACAAATAAAGCAGCATATTGCCACAACAACTTCACGACGCAGAGAGCCTATGAAAGACTTTGGGGGCAGCATGTCCATTATTCCAGTGATGAAGCCTTCAACGCCAACAAACTGAGAGAAAAAAATAGAAAAATGAGTCCAGATTAAAAGTTTGTTTACGATATAATCAAGAAATATGTGGGCAACAAGGCCATCAGAATGTGTCTAACCTTGTCAAACACTGTTGCTAATCTACAAACGCGGAGATTAATCTAAGGCTTTGTGTGGACATTAAGGGGCCGTTCACTCAGGATGTGTTCCTGCACGTTATTTATTAATGTCTGCTTTATGTACCCAAGCCTCACACTGACAGATTAAAAGCCTGGAGGTTGGACAGTTGCTGTGCTGTTGGTTGCTAGTACTGTATGTGTTTCTACTCAACTTGAACATGAGCATTTTGTACTTATATTCAATGTTGGGCACGTTCCTTTAAAAGAGTTATTAGTTATAGCTACTAGTTACTTCTCACAAATAGTAACTGAGTTAGTAACTGAGTTACATATTTATAAAAGTAACTAATTACCAGGGAAAGCAACTATTGCGTTACTTTAAAAAAAATCTAATTAGTCAAATGACTATAAAATAACTATTTTTATTGCATTGTAAACTAATCTACATTATTTTAATGTTGTTGTGGGACAATGTGAGAGACAACGGCAGCGTGTCCTCAACTATATATCTAGATATTATTTAGTTTAATTCTGTTAATAAGTGTTTGCGGTGGAGAAAAGTTATGTTTTATTTGCTTTGACGTCATGGCTTCGTCTCCTCCTTTGGTAGAAGAGTTCTTGTTATTACCTGCGTATCCACTAATTTTGTGGCGGCATGTGAAGACGTGAGGTGCTTCATTAGATTAGAGTTACTTGTCACAGACACAAAGAGACTCTTTTTTTCCTGGGCATAAGTTGCACAATACATAAACATTCTAGCCTTACACCTCAACGAGGGAAAAGTAGTGCTTATATTTCCAATAAAAAGTAGTGCTTATACGCAAACGCTACCTTTGAACTCTTGGATTTGTCATCGTTCTGACTTCTGGTCATTGGTGTGTGCCACTGACTGTGCTTGTGCTTGTGTGTGAACAACCGCACTACTCTGCCTCTATCTAAGCCAATCATCACATTCTCAGTTACACCACGTTCACAGACACACTAATAATCATCACTGGTTGGTTATGTGGTCCTCTCACAGCCCCGAACACACACACACACCCACCTCAGAGAAAGAGAGGTCCTATAGCTGAGGGAGACACTGCTCGCATGAGAACCGCTTCAGTTTTCTAAATTATAGTAACGTGCAATTTATTGTCAGTAACGGTAATGGCCTTTTAACGGGGGTTACAGTAATTCAATTGATTATTAATTACTGAAAAAAGTATCGTCGTTTGTAATGCCATTTATTTATATCGCCGTTATTCCCATCACTGCTTATATTACACGGCTACTTAAAAAAAACAGTATTGGAGAAAAAATATAATATTAATGAAAGAATGACTATGTTTTTCAATGTTAAAAAAGTGCACTCTGTATTGTCAAATTAACAATTTGTACTTTTTAGGTCCATTTTAGGTCATTGTTTTAATAATTTTTGTCACATGTTAAAGAAATACACTTATTTTAAAGTGCTGAAGGACTTGTAGAGTACATGATCAGAATTTTAATTTCATTTAAAGTTCAATGGTGGAGTAGTGAAAAGGTTGCAGTGTTTGAAACACTGATCAATGCTTTGTGAGCAAATGTCAGCTCCAGACAAAGTAAGTATCAAGCATTTGTTGTATTCCAAACTGCCTTTTTGAAAGAGCTTTGTAGGCTAATGGCACTCTGTTGCTAAAGCTATCATCTCTGCCTGCTTTCAATAATATTTAAAAGCTTCTGATATTTTCACAGTCCTGATATAGGGTGTTTTTATGATGTGTCATCCAACAGTCATATTGAAGAGCAGAATATAAACTCCTCTGAACTAAATAAAACTTGCATATTTTGCTAACTGCTTCTCAAAATGATACATTTTTGTCATGTTTTGGGCTCCTAATTGGTCGGACTACAAAAAAATAAACATTTAGAGTACTATAGACTGCTAAATCGACCAAAAGAGAGAGAGAAAAAAACTGCCTGAGGAACAAAAGGTGTTTGTGGTTGGCCAAACTGAACCAGGATTTCATGTTTCATGTTTGTTCTCATCATTTCCAGTCAAGTAAGAGAAATATTATGCTAATATCTTATTTAATGCTGCTCATACATATCTTTTACCACCTATTAAATTCAGTTTGTCAAAGTCAAAACCTTGCACCCTTTGCTGCTTAATAATCTGTCTCTATATTACAGCGGGGAAAATAAGTATTGAACATGTCAAAAAACAAATCTAATTAGCTTACAAATTAAGTTATGCGTAATAAAATGAAATGACGCAGGGAAAAAGTATTGAACACATGAAGAAAGGGAGGTGTAGAAAGGCAGTGAACGCCCAGACAGCAGCTAAAATCTCTCTGTATTTCTTCAGCATCCCTCTGCCTTTTTTCATTGTAAATTAATATTCCAACAATAAGTAGTCCAACGTTAGCAGGAGGATGAAGATGAAACCAGGGTTGACATTTCACCAAGACGATGATCCAAAACACAGCCAAGCAAACTCTCAAAGGCTTTCAGAGAAAGAAAATCAAGCTGTAGAATGGCCCAGACAATCACCTGACTTGAATCCAATAGAAAATACAAATTAAAGATCAGATTTGATAGACGAGACCCACAGAACCTTCAAGATTTTACACTCTGCTGAAGTCTGACTGCGAAAACTCACACCTGAGCAATTCATGTGATTCATTCTCCATATGGGAGGCGTCTTTAAGCTGCCATCTTTAAAAAAGCCTTTTATATAAGGCATTAAATATGTTTCAGTGGTTCAGTATTTTCTCCTTGTGCCATTCCATTGTTATTACACATAACTCATTTTTTCAGTTTTTATTTTGTTTGTTTGTTTTATTTTTATGTTTGTATTGTTTGGGTTGTTACCAAAATCTGGTTCAATTCCATGTCAGCAGCTCCTTTAGAAATATTATTCCTAGGAAAAAACATGACGGGTTCAATACTTATTTTCACCGCTGTATGTTGTTTACATCCAAGCATTGCCAGTATGGCCAGGCATATGAATAGCTGATAAAATCTTGATGTAAGTGCATATTACTTGTATGCTGTAAAGGATTTTCTGAAAAGGGGGCCAGAAGCTCCAGCTCATTTGCATTTAAATGCTCATACCCAAAAAGAGGCAATTTCAATAAGCTATAATAAATGATCTGTGGCGGTATTTTGAGCTGAAACTTCACATACACACTCTGGGAACACCAGAGACTTTTACATCCTCTAAAAAAGAGGCATTTGTGTTCTTTGTTCCAATGCAAAAAAAATTACAAAACCACAAATAAAGATTTACCTGAGTACCTGAGTCAAAAAGTACACTTAACATCAAGTAAATGCACTTAAACTTAAACTATAATACTTCATTTAATTGCTTTTTAACATAGAATTAAGTCTATAAATACATAATTCATTCATTCATTCATTTTCCTTTGGCTTAGTCCCTTATTTATCAGGGGTCGCCACAGCCGCAACCCTTGGGAAACACCCATACACTCTCGCATTTACACACACACTCATACACTACGGCCAATTTTAGTTTATCTAATTCACCTATACCGCATGTCTTTGGACTGTGGGGGAAACCGGAGCACCCGGAGGAAACCCACACCAACACGGGAGAACATGCAAACTCCACACACAAATGCCAACTGGCCCAGTCGGGTCTCGAATCAGTGACCTTCTTGCTGTGAGGCGACAGTGCTAACCACTGAGCCACCGTGCCGCCCCATAAATACATTACTTTGAGTTAATTATATTATTTTAACGCTATTTACTTCAATCATAGCTTTTTTTTGTATACTAACGTAAGGTGACCACCTGCCCTGCGATACATAAGCTGTGTCTCACATTATTACAGTCCCTGAAACTACAATATGACAATATAAATATATTCAAAAAGAGTTTTTTCCTGCTGATCATGACACAGACTGTGAGCGCGGACTTCTATATACATATTGCACAAAAACATCCTGCTCAAAACAACAAAAAAACCAAAGACTGTATTGCACTTCATTACATTATGGACTGTTAATGCAGTTCATTATGATTAGTAGTGTCTAGTATGAGCACAAAATTGTGAAACTTATAGCAGATTAATCAAGTTTGTGTGAAAAAATGAGTGGGTGTGGCCTCACCTGACTGTCCAATCCCAACACGAGCAGCATGAGAAAGAAGAGCACCGCCCACAGTGGTGCTAAAGGCATGAGTGACACTGCTTTAGGATAGGCAATAAATGCTAATCCAGGACCTGAGAGAAAAGAAAACACAAATATTAATGCGATTCCCTTGTATTCCATGATTTTTTAAATGCCACAATTGAAGTTTCCATTTGAAAGAATTCTCTCCTACAATAGATTTAAATCTATGTAATATGCATTTCACATCACCTCATTTCTCAAAAAGTGACATGATTTGCTTAAAAAGTCTTCTCCACTCTGATTGGTCAGATGACCAAGTCAGTTGTGATTGGTCGAGCGCTTACAGTAAATAAATCAATAAATCTACATAAATAGAATATAGATGTACAACTAGAACTGCCGCTGAATCAAATAGGCAGTTCAGAATAGATTCTTTCATTTAGTTTAAAATAAATGTATTTGATCTTTGAAAGGGCTTTGCAGACCTTACAATAGACACTGCATTAAAGGTAATAATAAAAAAAGCATAACAGGGGCACTTTAAAGAAAACAATAGCTACTTTTCCACTAGCGCCGATCCGATCCAGTTAGCATGGAAAGGGTTTCATTTTCCACTGTGGTGCTGATAACGGAATGCAATACAAATGCGTCAGTTGTTGTCTTGGTAATGCAAACGTACTGTAAACATCGATATGGACAAGAATTAAATATTTCTGTTTTGGGGACTTTTTTTCTCATTTTTACTTTGCTGAATAACAATCAATAAACCGCAAGTTTTTGGTTAGCCAGCTATGAAGAAACTGGCAGCCAGGCAACAGAGTGATATCACATGCACATACGCTCTACCAGTCCAGCGTGGTGATTCAGAACAGTTGACTAACTGTGCCTAAAATCAGGGGGTAGTGAAATTTACAATTCTAAAAGCCCAATCAGTTTGGGCCCCTCAGAGATCTGCTTTATTAGTGATAAAAGTACTAGCAGTAATTTTGGCTTATTTCTGTTTCTCAGGTCAAATTACACCCCTCCTCCCATTTACTGCACATTTCTGTCCAACCTACACAGGCTTGAGAGTCACTGCTGAGTAAGATCATCAGATGGTAAACTGTCAAAGCAGAGATGACAGATGTCTTCCAGTTCAACAAAGAAAGAAGTATAATGCTAGCTTCACAACAGACACAAAGTATTGCTTCACTTGCTCTTGATTACTCATTTTTTGCCTGATGCTAATTTTCTGCTCAAGTTAACATTTGTAATTTTTGATTTGGGGCGACATGGAGGCTCAGTAGTTTGCACTGTCGCCTGCATGTTCTCTCCGTGTTCACGTGGGTTTATTCCGGGTGCTCCGGTTTCCCCCACAAGTCCAAAGACATGCGGTATAGGTGAGTTGAATAAACTAAATTGGCTATAGTGTATGTGTGTGAATGAGAGCATATGGATGTTTCCCAGTGCTGGGTTGCAGCTGGAAGGGCATCCGCTGCGTAAAACATATGCTGAATAAGTTGGCAATTAATTCCGCTGTGGCGACCCCAGATTAATAAAGGGACTAAGCCGAAAGAAAATAAATGAATGAATGAACGAATGAATGAATGAATGAATTTTCGATTTGGGTGAATTCTAACGCATTGCTCACTCAGTGTCATTTCTGCCGCCTGTCGGAAATTCACTTATTTTTTCACTTTTCTGTGTTTGCATTGACTTTGTATGTAGCCTACATCGCAATCTGATTTCAATCTTTAATTTCACAATTCTTTCGTGATGGGTCGTTCTTGATAGATTTGTTCATTTTGAACGAATCTTTTGTTTGACTGGAGAAAGATGAGTCCTCTCAGGGCGTGATTCGTCCAGGGCGTGATTCGTCCAAATTTGTGCAGGTGGAGTAGAAGATTAGTTCCTTTTTTGAGTCTTCCATCAGGTTTGAGTCGTTCATTCATTACGTGAAAGACAGAAGCCAATCATATGCAGTCAGAGCCGGAAAAAGATTTGATCCGTTCATTTCTTGAGTCTTCAGTTTTAGTTGTTCTTTCATCACGTGAAAGACGGAAGACAATCATATGCATTTAGAGCCAGAAAAAGATTTGATCCGTTCAATTCTTGAGTCCTCGGCTTTGAGTCATCTCTCTTTACATGCTGTCACGTGATGAACGAACGACTCGAAAACCAGAAGACTCGAAAGGGGAACTAATCATGGCTCCTTTCGGCTCAGACTGTGTGCATTGGTTAAGCTTATATGGGACTGTCAGTGTGACGTGAACGAACCACTCAAATTTAAAGACCTGTCAGAAGAGGTGAGCTGACATAATTATAGACAAAAGACCAGGTAAACAATAAATGAATATTTTCTCTTTCTTATAGCATTCTAGTTAGGACTTGTTTGTAGTGTGATCAACATTTGGTGTAGTTGTTTGGCAGCACGTCCGGACGCAGCGGCTTCTCGCGGCCCACAAAGTTCTCTCTTATGCACCTGACACTTTATCTAAACTCCACCTTACAAGGACTCAATGTTTACTATAAATGTACCACAATCATGCTGCACTGCTTGCTTCAAACTTAAACACTTCTTGCACAATATTAGACCTTAAATACCTTTTTTTTTTTGCACAATATCCTGCACAACATTGTTTAGTCTCATGGAAAAGTACTTGTATAGCCTGTCTTATGTGTATAGTTTAAGTATTTTATTCTATTTTATAATATATGTTAGTTATGCATAGGTTTTTTATAACAGCTCTTATGTCCAGTGTTGTGTTTGTACTTATGATTAATCCATGTAGCATCGTTGTCCTGCGAGACACGACATTTCGTTCCTCTGTATGTCCACACATGTAGCGGAAGGACAATAAAGCTCGACTCGACTTGACTTGACTTGACTTGAGATGAGTTTGGAAGCAATTTGTAACATTTTAACACACAATAATATTTTGGTAAATTGAATGAAATGACTTGATTTGTTCCCCTCGTTGAATGAGGTCTGAGTCAGTAAAATGATCCGAATTTCCCATCACTCCTATTTTTATAATCTCTGAAATGGACTTATTTACTTTTTCATCTAATTATAATTTTGGTCACAGTGGACAATTTGAGGCTGCACGGTGGTGCAGTGGGTAGCACGATCGCCTCACAGCAAGAAAGTCGCTGGTTCGACCCCCGGCTGGGTCAGTTGGCATTTCTGTGTGGAGTTTGCATGTTCTCCCCGTGTTTGCGTGGGTTTCCTCCGGGTGCTCCGGTTTCCCCCACAAGTCCAAAGACATGCGGTACAGGTGAATTGGGTAGGCTAAATTGTCCGTAGTGTATGTGTGTGGATGTATCCCAGTGATGGGTTGCAGCTGGAAGGGCATCCGCTGTGTAAAACATATGTTGGATAAGTTGGCGGTTCATTCCGCTGTGGCGACCCCAGATTAATAAAGGGACTAACCCCAAAAAAGAAAATGAATGAATGAATGAATAAATGAATGAATGGACCATTTGAATAATATACCTGATTGAATAGTCACTACTATTAAACTGTAGACAAAGATTTTGGATAGCTTGGTTAGCTTATATGTTTGGTGTGTAAATGGTGTGGTAGGGAGCCCAACCTCATATTTTTTCATAAAGCCTGAAATTATGCCATTCCAGGCTCATGTGGGAACACAACAGGAACCATTCCTGACTGGTCTTAGAACCATTAAACACGATAGTGGAAAAGCAGCTAATAGCACTGCATTGGTACCATTAATTAACTGTAATACTACAGTACTTTTAGATCATGAAGAAACAGCCATTGTGAAGAGGACAGAAGCACATCTCACCACTTTCTGCCACATTACTGATGTCAACATCTTGTTCGGCAGCCATGAATCCCAGAACTGAGAAAACAACAAATCCTGCAAAGAAGCTTGTGCCGCTGTTTATAAGAGCCAGAATGAATGCATCCCTATAGTAAGAGAGAGAAAGAGAGAGAGAGAGAGAATGAAGCAGCAGGAAAACAAAGTAAACTTACATGTTATTTAGACCTAAATAGAGATTATACCACAGCAACATATCTGAGTGCAGTAAAGGACAGTAAATTAAGAACAACAATGACCAAATACAGACTGAGCGCTCACAGTCTGACTGTAGAGACGGGCCGATACAGACAGAACTGGCAACCCAGAGAGAGCCGCATCTGCCCACACTGTGCCCAGGCAGAGGTGGAGACGGAGGAACACTTCCTCACCCGCTGCACAAACTATCAGCACATCAGAGAAACATTCTACCCCAAACTCCAGAGCATTTACCCTCAGTTCACTGAGTCAGACAATACAACACAACTGCAGTATTTACTAGGGGAAAAAACTGACTGTATCCTTCTAGCGGCACAATA
>CAIGQW010054382.1:1717556-1754350 GCA_903798125.1 Danio choprae
TATATATATATATATATATATATATATATATACACACAATACACTGCATTTGACATTTAATTTAAAGGGATAGTTCACCCAAAAAAATTACATTTTTGGTCTTCATTTTACTTATTCTACTTATTTATGCCACCCATTTACTGCCATGGAAAAATAAATACTATAGGGATGAATGAGGTCTGTTTGGTTACATTCATCTTCTTTTGAGTTCAGCAAAATAAAGAAATGTATATGGGTCTGGTACCTGAGGGAGAATAAATGATGACAGATTTAAAATCTTTGGGTGAACTGTGCTTTTAAAGTAAGCCTGGTCATTTATCCATACGCTGCCGCTTTACAGGAAAGACAGATTAGGAATGTTCCAGAAATGTGCAGTACTGGATATACATATTATTATTTTGTAACTTCATTTGAAATATCAACAATATTCGTCTTTCATGTGTGTACAGACCATGACCCCACCACTGTGATGACTGACTCTACAGCAATGTTTGCTGTCTTGTATATTTGCTATTTTTGACAGCAGCAAATACTTATTATGGCCAGTGATTTTAACTAAACAACCATCGACAGAGACATCATTCATTTTCTTTTCGGCTTAGTACCTTTATTAATCAGGGATCGCCACAGTGGAATGAACCGCCTACTTATCCAGCATATGTTTTACGCAGCAGATGCCCTTCCGGCCGCAACCCAGTAATGGGAAACACATATACACTCTCACAATCGCATACATATGCTACAGCCAATTTAGCTTACCCAATTCCCCTCTTTGGATTGTGGGGGAAACCGGAGCACCCGGAGGAAACCCACACCAACACGGGGAGAACATGCAAACTCCACACAGAAATGCCAACTGACCCAGCCGGGGCTCAAACCAGTGACCTTCTTGCTGTGAGGGGACATTGCTAACCACTGAGCCACCGTGCTGCCTGACAGAGACATCATGTTTTGATATTATGTTTGGAAGTTTGCTACACAGAGCAGAGCACTTTTAAAATGTTGCCATCCCCACTTGTTATAAGCAATGCTTACGAAGCACGTTTTGTTTGGATTTAGCTCATAAAGCATTCCAGTTTCTGAAGTTAATAAAGTAGGCAGGTCAAGGTATGTTTGTGGCTTATTTCCTACATAAAGAATTTCCATTTAAGCTTCTTATGAGGTTTTTCTTAATCAAAATCTAGATGTACCTCATTCCCTGCAATTTCTTGTACCATGCTTACATAAAGACAACTCTGATTTAAATGAAATACATCATTAATAACTTTCGGTTTGGTTCTCTACACTCTATAAAATGTAATCGTTATTTGTTAATTGCTGTTTACTCTTGAGAATGACAGAACTGTGCGTGTACAGAACAGGATTAAGCACTAAAAGGTAAACTACGAACCAGAATTAGCGGGAGTGCATGCTTATTTTTAAGCATTAAATTAAGGCTGTGTGATTAATCGAAATGATATTGCAAATACGACTCAGAAAAGCTATGATTGTTATGCACATTCTGTCTAGGAAGCACAGTTGTGTGACCAGCAGTAAATCTCCTCCAAAGGCCAGAGGGTGCCACTTTGTGGGTGTGGAAACGCCAAACACCCACAAAGAAGAAACCCAAAGCGCTGCATTATAAATGAAGATTTACCTGCTTTCACTGATTCAGCGTGACTAATGAACACACATCTATGGAATCCTCTCCCTGAATGATTTATTTATTATTTAACACTCGACTAAACTTATGATGTGAGTTTGGAGTAAAATCATGCTATTACATGCAGCATTTACCACACAGAGCTGTAGTTCACTGAGAAGCTACACAAACAGCCAGGGCTGGATTAAGAACACATTGGACTCTAAGGCTATACCAAACCCAAGGCTCCACTTAATTTTATTACCATGCCAAAGTATCTTCTATCACAATTTGTTTTGCCTATTATTATTCTTATAATTAATTGGATAAATATTAAATTAGGGCCTCACAGTGGCGCAGTGGGTAGCACGTTCGCCTCACAGCAAGAAGGTCGCTGATCGCTGGTTCGAGCCTCGGCTGGGTCAGTTGGCGTTTCTGTGTGGAGTTTGCATGTTCTCCCTGTGTTGGCGTGGGTTTCCTCCGGGTGCTCCGGTTTCCCCCACAAGTCCAAAGACATGCGGTATAGGTGAATTGGGTAAGCTAAATTGTCCGTAGTGTATGGGTGTGTATGGATGTTTCCCAGAGATGGGTTGCAGCTGGAAGGGCATCCGCTGCGTAAAACATATGCTGGATAAGTTGGCGGTTCATTCCGCTGTGGCGACCCCAGATTAATAAAGGGACTAAGCTGAAATGAAAATGAATGAATGAATGAATAAATATTAAATAAATATTTTCTACTATCTGATTATTAGATTTTGTTTCTATTTCATGAAAGAAGGCTTACAACCATACAATATCCAACACAGTAATTACACAATGAACTTTAGACAGACTGCCAAAAATCAGCAATTAATACTTCCAATACTTCCTAAATGAGTAGAAAACATTTATGATGCATTACACATTTTCACCTACGGTCTAATCAGGTATGTTGTCTGATGAAATAGTCGCTAATACTTCATTGTGTTAAATGTTACTGTTGTTTTTATCTTAAGGGACACGTCAATTTTCATAGAGAAATATGCTTTCTAACTGGTTCAGATAGACTTAAGCCATAACCATCTGTATTTACCTGAGGTAGATAGTCCGCACAATGGACATTTTGACAGCTGTGTGTATATTTGATTTATTTGTACGATGTCTTGGTTACATTATATATTATATTACATTACATTATATAAGGACTGTATGGCCGCGCAGCTGAGACAGCGTTTCAACTGTAAGTTCATTCAGGGTGATTCCACATATCCTGGCTTCTCTTACTGCAAATTAGAGACTGGGCTACAGCCACCCCTAGACCTGGTGAAGAGCCATCACTGTTTTGAACACCAGCAAGCCCAACAGAATTTACATTATTGGCACGCATAACGCAAAGAGACGTTTCCCGCCATCATGGTGCAAATTAATTCTCCAGCCAATCAAGGGCCCCCTCCTTCATTGGGCACTGGAGCTTCAGTCCCACCTAGCCTTTTTGTTAATCAAGTCCTGCAAACAGCTGTCATTATCAAAGAACGGTAGTAAACTCTGTGTAGTAAATGTTGCTCCATCTGAAAGCATGTGCTGGAGATTTACTTGCACTGGCTTTACTGACAAAATGTGCATAAAATTTGACTTTGATTAATCGCCCAGCCTTACGTGTAATGTGAAACTTCTTGGACCCGGTTTGAAACGCTTGACATAGAATCACCAACATTTAAAAAACTTTAGCAACACATGCAGGTATAATCTCACCTGTGCCTCTGAGAGTTTGCTCCAGTCTGGTTTGAGGTAGTAAATAATACCATTAATAGCTCCTGGCAGCGAGACGCCATGAACAAACAACACCACCAGGACCAGATACGGAAACACAGCAGTGAAATATACAACCTGTGCACACATACAGACACATTACGGAACACATGATTTTATCCACATAAATGTAAAAAACACTGAATCCTCACAGATTTAGGTCACACTTTATTTTGATGGTCCGTTTGTTGAATTTAAGTTACATTGCATCTACATGCCAACTAATTCTCATTAGAATATAAGTAGCCTGGTAGGTTGGGGTTAGGGTTGGGGTTAGTGTAAGTTGACATGTACTTGCTTATAGTCAGTTAAATGTCTGTTGAAGGAGCAGTATCAACAGATATTAAGCAGATAGTCTACTAATAGTCAAATGGACCATCAAAATAAAGTGTTACACAGATTTATGTTTATCTTAACAGTATAAAACCTCTTCTCAGAAAGTGTAGCACAGGAACATAAACACAGCACGCATGCACACATCCACTGGGAGAGCTGATAATCAGCTTATAAGCGGCCAGTGCTCTGATCTTTGATCTATTTTCCCATGTTCATAACTAACAATCATTACACTTTGGCTGATGTGTGTGTGTAGTACGTGTATATAAGGGATTATGTAGAGTCAGCCAATCATTACTGCAAAATAAACCCTCAAAGGTTTATCTGAACCACAGCATGAAGCATATAATGAGCATCTGGCTGTACATTATCCTACTTATTGCACAGCTACTCACCAAGTAAATACATGAAATATGCATTACGTGTAGATGAGCTAAACATTTTTCAGTAACAGTATCCTATTACAAAGTTACAATATCCATTATGACCTACAAAATAATTGACAAGCCAAACACAGCTTCAATCCAACCCATGTACCTTTCCAGCAGACTTCACCCCCTTCCAGATGCAGAAGTAAACGATGATCCATGTAGCAAGTAGGCACAAGACCATGTGACCGCTGATGTCACCCACTTCATCTAAACCGCCAGAGAGACGCAGTACTTTACGCCTGATCAAAAAAGACAAACTTTATCAAAGCCATGTTAACCAAAGGTAGTCCTACATTCCCAAAGATAAAGGGATAGTTCACAAAAAAATATTTTTTTTCAGATCATTTATTCATCCTCAACTTGTTCCAAACCAGTTGGAGTTTCTTTCTTCTGTTGAACACGAACGATGATATACTGTAATCATTTTTAGGGGGGTTTAACCTTTATTTTTATAAGTCAGTATAGTGGAAACAGGAAAGGATGGAGAGCAGAGAGAGAGGGGAAGGATTGGCAAAGGAATCAAACTCGGGTCGCCATGAGTACCTTGGTGCTATATGTTGGCGCACTAATACATAGAAAAGCTTACTTACTAAGCTTACTAAGACTACGGTCTAATCAGGTATGTTGTCTGATGAAATAGTCGCTAATACTTCATTGTGTTAAATGTTACTGTTGTTTTTATCTTAAGGGACACGTCAATTTTCATAGAGAAATATGCTTTCTAACTGGTTCAGATAGACTTAAGCCATAACCGTCTGTATTTACCTGAGGTAGATAGTCCGCACAATGGACATTTTGACAGCTGTGTGTATATTTGATTTAGTTGTACGATGTCTTGGTTACATTATATATTATATTACATTACATTATATAAGGACTGTGTGGCCGCGCAGCTGAGACAGCGTTTCAACTGTAAGTTCATTCAGGGTGATTCCACATATCCTGGCTTCTCTTACTGCAAATTAGAGACTGGGCTACAGCCACCCCTAGACCTGGTGAAGAGCCATCACTGTTTTGAACACCAGCAAGCCCAACAGAATTTACATTATTGGCACGCATAACGCAAAGAGACGTTTCCCGCCATCATGGTGCAAATTAATTCTCCAGCCAATCAAGGGCCCCCTCCTTCATTGGGCACTGGGGCTTCAGTCCCACCCATTATGTCAATATCTGCTTTTTTCCCAATATATCTTCTTTTGTGTTCAACAGAAGAAAAAAAATCATAAAAGTTTAGAAACACTTGAGTGTGGGTAAATAGTGAGGAAGTTTGTTTAGATTTTTGGGTGAAAAATCTTTAAGCAAACTGGTTTGTAAGATCCTCACTTACTTTCCTTCAGCTTATTCCGTGCTTCATCAAGGGCCGCCATGGCCTCACATAGAAAATTATATTTATGTGACCAATTACAGCCACAGATTTTGCATCTATTTATTGTGCAGGAGGCGGGATGCTTTCGATTCTAGAGAGCATTTGATAAGACCTCTTGCTGGTGCCCTACCCACACCTGCAGCTTCCACGATGGACATAAAGCTTCTCCAGCCCCGGTGCCTAGACTGCAGCTCCACACAGGAAGTTTGGCCAGAAGAAAAATGATCGTGCCTAACATAGCCTGGTTTCTCTCGAGGTTTTTTTCCTTCACTTCGTCAATTGGTGAAGTTTTTTCCTCGCCACTGTTGCCACTGGCCTGCTCGGATTGGGACTTGTGGAGCTGCGCTTCGGTGGATTTGCTCTTCAGTGTTTGAACTTTCAGCAGTGAAACTTAAGCCACACTGAACTGAACTGAACTAAACTCTGAAATCTGCACTTTACTAGAACCTGTTAAGCTGCTTTGACACAATCTACATTGTAAAAAGCGCTATATAAATAAACTTGAATTGAATTTGATAAGACAAGATATCTAACGAGAGTGCAGAGTTTTGAATGCATATATCTTATAAATGCTGCTATTAAAATTGTTTTTGAGCATTGTTTTGCTTTTCATTAGCATGCAAACACAGGACACTCTGGATCTGAACATACTTTGAAACATTTGGGATAATTTAAGTTCATAAGTTTAAATAAAAATGTCTTACATACTGTGCCTTTAAGTAAAAAAAACAAAAAAAATTGTGCATTTTAAACAAATTTTATTTTGAAATTACTTTTGAAAGTTAGAGTTTGCATGTTCTCCCCGTGTTGGCGTGGGTTTCCTCCGGGTGCTTCGGTTTTCTCCACAGTCCAAAGACATGCGGTACAGGTGAATTGGGTAAGCTAAATTGTCCGTAGTGTATGTGTGGGAATGATTGGTATGGATGTTTCCCAGTGATGGGTTGTGGCTGGAAGAGCATCCGCTGCGTAAAACATATGTTGGATAAGTTGGCGGTTCATTCCGCTGTGGTGACCCTAGAGTAATAAAGGGACTAAGCCGAAAAGAAAATTAAAGAATGAATGAGTTAGAAACAAGCAACTAAGAAACTGAGTTAACTTAGTTGAATTAAAGGTGCAGTATGTAAGTTTGACACCCAGTGGTTAAACTAGGTATTGCACTCCTGGTTCAAAACAAACGCAAGCTCAGGTTGCCAGATTGAGGACATCAACATGAGTGTGCCTAACTATGGAGCCTAAAGGCTGATTTAAGGCTGACTTGAGTCATGTTCTAAATAAAAGCAACGGCACGCGATAGAAGGATTATTTTCCTTATTATAATGAGTTTTTGTTCTAACCATCATCTCGAATTCATATATTAGAAATGGTTTCTATTTCTTGCAGCTAAACAACAGGATACACTGACAATGCTCACCTCAGGTACACCTCATGTGCTTTATTCAGTGTTAAATGCTAACAATGTGAGTCTGAATGCCATTTTACATGACAATTATTGCCATATACTGAAAGCAGCAGCAGATAGTTCACCTGAGATCTTGAAAATATAATAAACCGTTTGAAATTGAACTTTAGAACTGTGGTTCAGTGCAAGCCAACACATATAAACCATTCAGAATGTACATTTAATAATGTTAAAGAGGTTTAAAATGTATTCATTAGATTATAAACCTTACCATTTCGTGAGTGAGTGCATATTCTGTGCTTCTGAATGGCTGTATTTAAATTTCTGTCGTGCTTAGTCTGGTGCAAACAATATAATTGCTTATCACTGCAAATCTCGTCACGCAGCGTGTAGTTAGAACACAGGGTTAACCTGCTCACCTAATGTTTACGTTTTATAATATTTCTATTATTTGCTAATTAATAACCACCTCATGTGGAACTCTGAATCCGACTCTCATTTCGGAGTCTGCTAACTGTACAAAGGAGGTTGCATGGTTGCAATGGTTGATTTCAGTCGAGGACACATACTTTCAATGCCTTCATGACTGAATCAATGAAATACGCGGTTTTCCACCAAGGCAACCCAGGGTGCTGAAATAGAATTGGCTAAACTGGCATTGGGAGGGTTAAAGAGACCAAAACAAAGACAGACGTTCCGGCATGGAAAGCAAATTTTCAGCATTGTTTATCAGATAAACAAAATGTTCACTTAGCATGTTTCTTAAATATCTGCTAAACAACACTTTACTATTTACATTAAATATTAAAAAGATAGTTGTTATGAGCAATCTAATGTATTATGTGTGATATGAATGAATATGACATTACAAATATTGTGCAAACAAGTTTATTATAATTTTTTTCAATTGTACGTTTATTTTGATATTGAGAGGAAAGAGCTTAGCAGTGTCGATAGCACCAGAACACTTGCTAACATTAAAGCTCAGACATTTCAACTCTCTTTTTACCCTTAAAACCAAAACAAACTTCTGTGAGAATATTGGGGAAATGCCAAATTTTTTTGTATCTGGTGTGAAACAATATGAGGGTGGGCGAATGATGGTAGAATATACATTTTTGGTTGGGCTATCACATTAAAGGCATCATAAAACAGAAGTTAAGATGCTGTTCTTTTTTTCTGCTATCGTGACGTACATCCACTTGAAACTCCGGAAATTAGATCAAATTTAGGACATGATTTCTTTCTTTGGGAACCAATTGGATTGTTGAAAGATGGGCGTTGCTAACAAAATTAAGGAAGATTGACGAATGGATGAATTCAGAGCAGAAACTGATATGCCTGCGCTAAAGGACTGATAGCCTTGCCCTAAAGTAATTCCATGTGACCAGGAAGTGAAGAAATTCATATCGAGGTGGAGGAAAGTTTATGGTATTTGATTAAAGTTTGTGAGGGCAAATGATTTTTTACAAAATAATGAAGTGCACAGATACATCGGGCCTCACGGTGGCGCAGTGGGTAGCACGTTTGCCTCACAGCAAGAAGGTCGCTGGTTCGAGCCTCGGCTGGATCAGTTGGCGTTTCTGTGTGGAGTTTGCATGTTCTCCCTGTGTTGGCGTGGGTTTCCTCCGGGTGCTCCGGTTTCCCCCACAACTCCAAAGACATGTGGTATAGGTGAATTGGGTAAGCTAAATTGTCCGTAGTGTATGTGTGTGAATGAGTGTGTGTGGATGTTTCCCAGTGATGGGTTGCAGCTGGAAGGGCATCCGCTGCGTAAAACATATGCTGGATAAGTTGGCGGTTCATTCCGCTGTGGCGACCCCAGATTAATAAAGGGACTAAGCCGAAATGAAAATGAATGAATGAACAGATACATCGCTTATAACAATAAATACTATATACACATAAAAACAAGAAGAGCAAACTGATTTAATGGTGACTTTAACAGCTTATCGGATGTAAAAATGTTGCATCAAACTAAGTAACTAAGTAAGTCCAGAGCCTAACTAGACATAAAAAGATTTTAAAGGCACTTACTCCCAGAATTCCATAACAGATGATCGCAAACCCGTGGGCTCAAGGCAGCTGGCACTGGTGTTGAGGGAGGAGATGTTAGGATGGGAAGGAGACAGAGACTGATTGAAGCACACTCGGCTGAAGTTAGTAGTACAGTTGATAGTGTTCCACTCATGTCCACACGTGGCCCACGGCAGAGAGGAAGTGAAGGAGTGAGCCAGAAAATACAAGCCCCACACCAGCACCATGATGTAGTAGGTGTTGCAGAAGAACACGATCACCATTGATGCCAGACCAAGCCCTGGAGGAAACAAAGACACTGCCCTTCATACAATCCTTCTAGGATTTTGTCATTTATTTTGCGATCGCAGAATTTAAGGCAAAATCAAGCAAATGTCACAAGATTCAGAGGAGCTTGTGTTTTTTCGAAATTTCCCAGATATTTATAGGAAGCTAGATGCAACGTGCATTATTGCAATACATATTCAGCCAAAGACGACTTAAAGTAGGCTGTGCACTTCTAGACCAAAACATTCTTTATTTTTGTCATAACTTGAAAGAATAAAGCGCTCAAATACATGTACAATATGCATATGTTGATATGTTTAGTTTATATGTACATTTGTGAATCTTCCCCCTGTTTGTTTGTGATGGATTGCTCCGCTTATCATTGGACTGATTTAAGCTAATATTAAGGGGGTCCCTTTGTAGTAAGAAAGATGGAGCAACACTGATCAGAGTTTTATGTTTATTTTTTGAAACTTGAACAAAACCTGCCAATTGTTTGCCTGACTGATTCTTGAAAATGACTGATACTACAGTTATTATACCTGATACCTCTGTTTTTTAAAGACCCATTTAATACATAGTGACGAATTAAGTGGCTCAAACTGGGCAAAAATCAACCCAGGCTCATTCTGAAAATGTACCGCTATATACATTTCTGGAGAGCGCCAAATACGTCCCAGGAGATATGTTTTTTTTGCAGTTTTTGTTTTCGCGAATCCACCAGAGGCCGCTGTGTATGCTTTTTGAGATCTTAAATCTCTCTCACAAGTGCCATTTGCGCCTGCTGTTCTCGAGTAAATCCACCAGAGGGCGCTGTTGACTGATTGACCGATCGACTGACCCACCCTCCTCCTTCCCTAAACCCAACCAATAGTGTTTTCAAAAGCACCGATTGACCCGCCCACCCACTTTCCTAAACCCAACCGACAGTTTTAAAAAGCCATCCAGAAAAAGAAAAGCCCTCGCCTGATTTTTACCACGTTTTCAGATTTTACCACATTCTCACCCTGTTATTTACTTGTTTATTTTATTTTTACTACCGTTTTTATTTTAGTACCGTTCTTCGCCGGACTCGAACCCCGTCATCGTGGTCAAGTCCGCCGACGTACATGGCAAGCTAACTAGACAAACTGGTAAAAGAAGGAAAGCCGTCCATACGGAGGTAAGCGGTCAGCTGGTAAGCGTGAAAAGGAACAGCGTCATACCGCCTCGTATCGTATGTTTTAAAGACGAAATGCAGCCATACATACCTCAAGGCTACATAATTGGCAATCTCCAGAAATGTATATAGGGCTACGCTTTCAGAATGAGCCTATGTTGGTAAAAATAGCAATTTGGTGCACTTGTTGTTCACATGGATATAAAAGTAAACCAATTACATTTCAACAATAGTATAACAAAGTAATTAAATGTATTCAAATAAAATGCATGTTAATAATAATTAGTTGATCTAAAACTAAACCTTCCAATAATCTGTCTTAAATAAATTGACCATTAAATGCCTAGTTTTATAATAAAAGATCTATAATGTGGTCACATGTCATCATACTGTCATTTACTCAGCCTCCATGTCAAGAAAGAAAGGAATTCTTTTTTAAAAAAAAGTTTAGAACTACTCGAGTGTGAGTGTGTAGTTTTTGGGTGAACTATAGCTTTAAGTTTCCATCTTTAATGCTCTCAGTGTTCACTAGACATACATTACAGAGCACAATGTTTCTTGAGTTCAAAACATGAATACAGATTTTACAGTATTGTCAACGTAAGGAATGCCCCACATTTGGGCAATTTTTGGTATATATATAAAAATAAATATATATACAAAATCCTGGAGGAACTGTTCATCACTCTCATCCAGTACATTCTTTGACAATATTAAAAAGTCAGACAGGATCAATATTCTGTTTTGCCAATAAAAATGAAAGATGATCGCTGACAGGATCTGTTTAACTAGATGCTGCCAAAAGTTTGAGTGTGTTCAAATACATTTAGCTGAAAAGAATACTCCACCTTTAAAAAGAGGCGCAATGTTCCATGTGGCGACCCCTCCCTGTTTCATGAACTGACCCAGAGCAATCTCCAGAAAGAACACCGGAATACCACCAAAAAAAACCATCAGGATATAGGGGATTAGAAACACACCTGCAACACACATGAAAGAAAACGAAATATTCAATAGGCAAATGGGAACACTTGTAGAAATGAGCGCACTTATTACAGAAAGAATACATTTAAGTGTGAATTTTATGTTTTGGGATACCTAAATGAAAAGTGCTTAAATGTATATTAAATGCAATTAGTTGAACTTTAGAGTGCTTTTTGAACCAGAGGACATAAGTAACTATACTGCATCTATGGTAAACTAAACTGTATTGCAATGCAGTAAAATAGCATTCATTCATTTCCCTAGGTAGGCTTTAAGGAGGCATCCTAAACAGAGGCCGGGGCCCCTTAACTGGCTTCTCTCGATATGGCGGCTCTACTTCAAGTCACTCTTGTTTTTTTTCACATCCTGATAGCAGTCATTAAATTAAGTGGTCCAAATGTATTTATATGTCTTTTAATATTCTGTGGAAGGTGTAGAACCAAAAACAACCCAGGCTCATTATAGATACATACGCCTATATACATTTCTGGAGATCGCAAAATACGTTGCAGGAGGTATGTTTTTTTTTTTTTTTTTTTTGCAGTTGTTGATTTCGCGAATCCACCAGAGGTCGCTGTGTACGCTTTATAATGAGCTCATTATAGGCTCATTATAGATACGTACGCCTATATACGTTTCTGGAGATCGCAAAATACGTTGCAGCAGGTATGTTTTTGTTTTTTTTTGCAGTTTTTGATTTCGCAAATCCACCAAAGGTCGCTGTGTACGCTTTATCAGATCTCAAATTTCTCTCGCGAGTGCCATTTGCACCTGCTCTTCTCACGTAAAACCACCAGAGGCCGCTGTCGACTGACTGACTGACTGACCGACCAACCTTCCCTAAACCCAACTGATAGTATTTTCAAAAGCACCGATTGACACGATCATTCCCTTCCCTAAACCCAACCGCAGTGTTTTCAAAAGCAATCCAAAAAAAGAAAAGCCCTTGCCTGACTTTACCATGTTTTCAGATCTACCACATTCTCACCCTGTTATTTACTTGTTTATTTTATTTTTTGCCTTTTGATTTTGTTTTACCCGCTTTCTGGAATCGTTCTTTGCCAGACTCAAACCCCGTCATCGCGGTCAACTCCTCTGTGCATCTCAAGTGCGGCAACGTACATGGTGAGCTACTGGGCAAACTGGTAACAGCGGAAAAGCCATCTACATAGAGGCAAGCGGTCAGCTGGTAGCTCGAAAAGAAACAGAAGCCATCGGCGGCGTCATACTACACATAGTGTTCGTTTTAAAAGACAAAATGCAGCCATACGTAGCTCTGGCTACATAATTCGCACTCTCCAGAAATGTATACGGGGGTACGTTTTCACAATGAGACTGTGTTGACCAAAAAAGGTTTGTCCAATCAAAACGTTAGGTCCTACCTGCCTGTCAAAATATATAACTGCATATAGGATTACATTATATATAAATTAATTGCAGGAATAGTCAGTGGAGGAGAGGAATCACTACAAGGAATAAACAGCTTTTGTGAAGAAATAACTTGTTCACTATCTTCAACATTTTACACTAAACAACACCTTCATGGTGAATCATCTATATTTTACCCTGATAAAACGTTATTTTTTTAATGAGAAAGCAGGGTAAGGAATGCTGCGACAGCTACTGTAGGTCTGTGAACTGTGAACGCTGACCAGTGACATTAATGCAGTTACATTACTTACGTTAGCCATTACACTGTGAGTATATAGTGAGTAATACACAGATTTCCATCTCCATATAGCTGAGAAAATCTCTGGGCAAACACCAACAACCTACCTTCTTTTTATAAGTTTGGCAGCTAGCTCTCTGCAACTCTCACCCACTGAAGCTAAGCAGGCTAAACAGGTCAGTACCTGGATGGGAGACCACATGGAAAAGCTAGGTTGCTGCCGGAATGGGTGTTAATGAGACCAGCAGTGGCGCTCAACTTGCGGTCTGTGTGGGTCCTAATGCCCCAGTATATTGATGGGGACTCTATACTGCTCAGTGAGTGCCGTCTTTCAGATGAGACATTAAACTGAGGTCCTGACTCTCTGTGGTCGTTAAAAATACCTGGATGTTCCTCGAAAAAGAGTAGTGGTTTCACCCCGGCATCCTGGCCAAATTTGCCCACTGGCAATCATAATTGGCTTCATCACTCTGTCTCCTCTCCACCTATCAGCGGGTGTGTGGTGTGCGGTCTGGCACAATATGGCTGCTGTCGCATCATCCAGGTGGATGCTGCACACTGGTGGTGGATGGGAGATTCCCCCAAAAACAATTAACAAAGCGCTTTGAGTGTCCAGAAAAGTGTTATATAAATGTAAGGAATTATTATTGTAATTACTAACTGTATTCTAATGTTTTCTCTCTGGTTAATATTACATGATTGTAGGGAGCATTCATGTTTCAGCGTTCAGGAGGTATGATTTTGGAGGGTAATTTGCATGCTGGGACATAGGCTTTCATTGCTATCAGGCTAACGTTAGCATATTTTCTCCTATTGCACCATTATTATCGACCATAGTGTGCAAGCTTTCTCCATTTGACATTTTTAGCATATACGAATAAAACGCATATAGTAAAACTTTGGGGGCCTCACGGTGGCGCAGTGGGTAGCACGATCACCTTACAGCAAGAAGGTCACTGGTTCAAGCCTCGGCTGGGTCAGTTGGCATTTCTGTGTGGAGTTTGCATCTTCTCCCCGTGTTGGCGTGGGTTTCCTCCGGGTGCTCCGGTTTCCCCCACAAGTCCAAAGACATGAATTGGGTAAGCTAAATTGTCAGTAGTGTATGTATGTATGTGTGTTAATGAGAGTGTATGGATGTTTCCCAGTGATGGGTTGCAGCTGGAAGGGCATCCGCTGCATAAAACATTCATTCATTCATTCATTTTCATTTCGGCTTAGTCCCTTTATTAATCTGGGGTCGCCACAGCGGAATGAACCGCCAACTTATCCAGCATATATTTTACGCAGCGGATGCCCTTCCAGCTGCAACCCATCTCTGGGAAACATCCATACACACCCATTCACACTCATACACTACGGACAATTTAGCCTACCCAATCCACCTATACCGCATGTCTTTGGACTTGTTGGGGAAACCGGAGCACCCGGAGTAAACCCACGCCAACACAGGGAGAACATGCAAACTCCACACAGAAACGCCAACTGACCCAGCCGGGGCTTGAACCAGCGACCTTCTTGCTGTGAGGCGAACATGCTTCCCCCTGCGCCACTGTGAGGCCCTGCGTAAAACATATGCTGGATAAGTTGGCGGTTCATTCCGCTGTGGCGACCCCAGATTAATAAAGGAACTAAGCCGAAAAGAAAATGAATGAATGGATAAAACTTTGGACTTAAGTGTGCTTACACTCCAAAAAAATTTATTTTGCTGCTTGTTCAAACTACTTATTTAAAATGAGCTGAAACAACACATTTTTTGAGATTTTGGGGGGACAACTTTTTTAAGTTCAATCCACTTAAAATTGTAAAAACCAATAAGTTAACTTAATTCCTTTATTTATGTTGTCTTAACACAAATCGATTGTGTGGATCCCAGTATTTTTCACACTTTAAGTAGATTCAAAATGAATAATCTTTTGTAATTTTTAGTAAATCTACATTTTTGGGGGTGTAAACTCCTGAAATGTATTACTGAATGTCAGAAAAATAGCACAACATCACATCACAAATCGTGTTGTTTACGGACAGAAAGAATGCAGTTGTTTAGTATCAACTCCTCACAGCACAATTGACACTGTTCTTGAGATGTCGTCTGAATCCTATTACACTGGCGCTGACTTATTGACATGTTTCTGCTGGCACAGAAAACAGCAGTAAAGGGGGAACAAAAAGAGCTGATAACATACATCAACACCTACATGCGTCAGAAGAGCTGCGCAGATGGTTAATGTTACGAAAGAGGGAGAGGAGAACAAAGAACAGAGTGTCACTTATTCAACCTTTGATAAACTCGGGCCCTGAACATTAGACAGCCATTGTCCTTCCTCTTTCTTCCTGTCTGTCAGGCCCACGTTCATATTTCTCAACGCTTTGACCTTCCATCTTATCTCAACCAGCAGACACTTTATTACATTTGATTTGTTTTAGTCTGTTAGACCTGTTCAGCCCCAGGACAAACACTGTAAAAGTTTAAAAGAATATCAGAGCCCACACCACAACAATAATGATAACGGCACAGAGGAATGATGTGTTTGGAATCACTTTCAATGCCAATGGCAATCAGAAGCCTAAACCGCAGATGAAAAAAGTATTATAATGTTATTGTTATAATTGGGCACTACTATAGGCCATTTTGAGGGATGTAAACAAAAACAATGGTCCCAACGTATTTCCTGTTTAACATTTTAAAATTCTATAGCTTCCGGGAATCAAAAAGGAGCCACATATTGATGAATACTGTTATGATAGCCGTTTTAACATTAAGTTAGGATTGAATTGCCTCTTGTTTTGAAATAGTTTGATAACTAGCAGGAAATGTTCATGGGCCAATGACATGACCACATTGAAATGGTCTATAATTAAAGGGATAGTTCACCCAAATATTTAATTCTGTCATCATTTACTCACTCTTGACTTGTTCCAAACCAGTTTGAGTTTTATGGACCCTTTTCACATTTCTGGGATTCTCAGTAGCGGAAGTCATCATAGTTGGTAAACTTAGAGAGCAGTGAATGGGAGAGTACAACAAATCATTTTTTACAATCCTATTTGCTGAAGTAATAAAAGAAATAAAAATACGCAATGGTGTTATCAAGACTTTCAGAGAATGAAACAAAATGTGTGAGACTGATAATAACAGACAGAAGAGAAAACAACGTCACATTTACTGTCCTCCCCATAGACACTGCATTACAAACACCTCGACAAGCGGTAATTATTTTTTTGTAATTTGATGCAAAGATAATATAATACATACGTGAGTACATATAAATGTACATACGTTTTTCTAAATCAGAATATTAAAAACTTTCAAGGATTTAAGATTATGATGACCGTTAAACGCGTCATAACAGTCTTGTAAAAAGGGTCCATTGTTCACAAACTAATGTGATGTGACTATTAACATCAGGAAAAACAAATACTATAGAAGTGAATGGTTAGTGTTTCCAACATTCTTTTCAATATATCTGTTTGTGTTCAACAGAACAAAAAAACTCTAACTTGTTTGGAACAAGGCTGCACGGTGGCGCAGTGGGTAGCACGATCGCCTCACAGCAAGAAGGTCACTGGTTCGAGCCTTGGCTGTGTCAGTTGGCGTTTCTGTGTGGAGTTTGCATGTTCTCCCCGTGTTGGCGTGGGTTTCCTCCGGGTGCTCCGGGTTTCCCCCAAAAGTCCAAAGACATGCGGTACAGGTGAATTGGGAAAGCTAAATTGTCCGTAGTGTATGTGTGTGAATGAGTGTGTGTGAATGTTTCCCAGTGATGGGTTGCAGCTGGAAGGGTATCCGCTGCGTAAAACATATGCTGGATAAGTTGGCGGTTCATTCCGCTGTGGCGACCCCAGATTAATAAAGGGACTAAGCCGAAAAGAAAATGAATGAATGAATGTTTGGAACAAGTCAAGTGTGAATAAATGATGACAGAATTTTCACTTTTGGGTGAACTACCCCTTTAAGGTTGGTTCACATCAAGAACAATAAACGCTGTAGTAAATATAGTTTATACAATGCACAGTTCAGTGCGTAAGTTTGTTCAGACTTGCCTTTAAAAAAATAGACACATACTGCATGTCATCCTATCTAACACACACTGTGAATGTGCATGACGTGACTGATTTCATTGATTAGCATATTTTGTGTTTACATGGAAACGACAGTGGTAGCACTTTCAAAAACTTGTACTTTGAGACCTGTTTGCAAAACTATCCATTTTTAGTCTCCAAAATGCCATTGTTTTGTGAACAAACAAGTAAAGCGCATAAAACGTATTCCCATTTTTGGCTGACAACATTGCAGTGCAGTGTTTCTCAACCACGTTCCTGGAGGACCACCAGCTCTGCACATTTTTCATGCCTCCTTAACCAAACACACCTGATTCAGATCATCAGCTCATTGGCAGACTGAAAGACCTGTAATGGGTGTGACAGACAAAGGAGACATCCAAAACAAGCAGTGTTGGTGGTCCTCCAGGAACGTGGTTGAGAAACACTGTTGTAGTGTAACGAAGCTGTGCTATGTATATTAAATTCATTCATTCATTCATTTTCTTTTCGGCTTATTCCCTTTAATAATCTGGGGTCGCCACAGCGGAATGAACCGCCAACTTATCCAGCATATGTTTTACACAGCGGATGCCCTTCCAGCTGCAACCCATCACTGGGAAATATCCATACACACATTCACACACATACACTACGGACAATTTTAGCTTACCCAATTCAGCTTTACCGCATGTCTTTGGACTTGTGGGGGAAACCGGAGCACCCGGAGGAAACCCACGCCAACACGGGGAGAACATGCAAACTCCACACAGAAATGCCAACTGAACCAGCCGAGGCTCGAACCAGCGACCTTCTTGCTGTGAGGCGATCGTGCTACCCACTGCGCCCTCAAAATCAGCCTGATTTTTACCACATTTTCTGATTTTACCACATTCTCACACTGTTATTTACTTGTTTATTTTTTGTCTTTTGTTTTTGTCTTAACTGCTTTCTGGAACCATTCTTCACCGGATTCAAACCCCATCATCACAAGCCACTGGAAAAACTGGTAACAGCAAAAAAGCCGCCCATACGGAGGTAAACGGACAGCTGGTAGGCGTTCCCATAGCGTTCGTTTTAAAGATGAAATTCAGCCATACGTACTTCTGGCTACATAATTCGCAATCTCCAGAAACGTATACATAGGGCTACGTTTTCAGAATGAGCCTATGTTGAAACTACATGTATCTATTCGGCGGTATATGATTATATGTGTGTTGGTATATATATCTCACCTCCTCCATTCTTATAACAGAGGTAAGGAAACCTCCATACGTTTCCAAGGCCAACAGCGAATCCAACACAGGACATGATGAAATCCATCTGTCTGCTCCATGTTTGTCGCTCCGAATACCCCAGTTCTGCTGTGGGATCACCTGTGTCCACCAGACCGGCACAAACACTCGGCTCAGCCACGTCTGTGTTGGACCCTTCAGTCTCTGACACCAAAGGACGGGCGACTTCTGCATCCTCCTGAGACTCATCCTCACACAAGCCTCCATCATCTGAGAAAGAGAGAGATCAATATATGATTTACAGACTGCAGGATTTCAGCTGATAATGTGTAGAACAGTGCAAAAACCTGATATTTAATTCAATTCAATTCAAGTTTATTTATATAGCACTTTTTACAATGTAGAATGTGCCAAAGCAACTTAGCATGTTATGTCACAAGGTGTATATTTGATACATACAGTGCCCAGCATAAATGAGTACACCCCTTACAGATGTCTTTATTACAAATATTTATTACATTAAGAGTTTCTCTAGGATGTTGTACAATAAAATATGTGTGTGTGTGTGTGTGTGTGTAAATTAAAGTAAAGCCAAAACTGGAACTAATCTAACAAAATAACTTAAGATCATGGTGATTAGTGAAGCCCAATTAATGTTAGGGAAACATATTAAATAAAAGGGTAATAAAAAGGAGAAAATCAAGTAAACCATAAATAAATTAAAAAATAATATAAGAAAAAAAAAATATATATATATATATATTTTTATATATATATATATAGTGCTCAGCATATATGAGTACACCCCCCACAAATCACTCATTTAAATTAATATTTTCTATAGGATGTTTTACAATATTATATCTGTGCATCGGTGGCGCAGTGGGTAGCACAATCGCCTCACAGCAAGAAGGTTGCTGGTTCAAGCCCCGGCTGGGTCAGTTGGCGTTTCTGTGTGGAGTTTGCATGTTCTCCCTGTGTTGGCGTGGGTTTCCTCCGGGTGCTCCGGTTTCCCCCATAAGTCCAAAGACATGCGGTACAGGTGAATTGGGTAAGCTAAATTGTCCGTAGTGTATGTGTGTGAATGAGTGTGTGTGGATGTTTCCCAGTGATGGGTTGCAGCTGGAAGGGCGTCTGCTGCGTAAAAACATATGCTGGATAAGTTGGCGGTTCATTCTGCTGTGGCGACCCCAGATTAATTAAGGGACTAAGCCGAAAAGAAAATGAATGAATGAATGAATATCTGTGCATATACATTCGTTTAGTCAGTACTGAAGCCAAATCTGGAGCTTATCTATCAAAATAATTTACAATAATGGTTGAAAAATTAGTAGCCCAAATGTATATGTTAGAGAAAAATATTAAAAAACATTTTCAAAAATAGCAAAAATCAAGAGAAACAAAAAGTATAGACAATTTAGTTGAAATGTTGTAGTTGGAATTTGTTTTTTCAATATTTTGCATGAATTTAAATGTATTTTCTTTCCATTTCTAAATATTATTTTAATAAATATATCTGTTTAATAAATCTGTTTTGTTCAAATGCACCAATATATATTTCCCATATTCACTGAGAAATGAATAAAAACATTCATTTTCAAAATGGGGTGTGCTCATATATGTTGAGCACTGTATATATATAATTTAGATGAAACTTTGTAGCTAGTAATTTTTTTCCCAACTTCTCATTTGAAGTTATTAAAATCGTTCTATTCCCGAAGATGTTAGCTGACCATACTCTTATTGTAATCAATATAATTGTTTAATAAAATTGTTTGTCTTAAATGCACCAATATATATGATTTATAATCACTGAGAAATTAATAAACTATATATATTTTCACACGAGGATGTGTTCATTTACATTTTCTATTCATCAAAAAATATCTGTAAATAAATAAATAAGTCAAAAAGTGTTTTTCAAGTATCAAAACAATCAAAATTATAATGAAATCATGACTATTATAATTTTTTACCATGATTGATAGAAGTCACCCACTAAGGTGACACTTAGGTGACAACAGTTTATATACTTAAAAAAATGATGTCACACACACACGAATAATTAGATTAAGAATATTTTATGACATATTGAATAAATGACAAAGATTATAGTGCAGAGCAAAAAATACTCATTATGTCTTTACTTCATACTTTCTCACTATTCTTCAAGGCACAAATGTTTAATAATTTAAAATGTATTAAAATTGAGAATAATCCCTTTAACTAGGGACCAGGCAGAATAAGTATGCGGTTTAATTTTAACATAAATAAATATATATATATTTCACATTGGCTGCACGGTGGCGCAGTGAGTAGCATGATCGCATCACAGCAAGAAGGTCGCTGGTTCGAGCCTCGGCTGGGTCAGTTGGCATTTCTGTGTGGAGTTTGCATGTTCTCCCCGTGTTGGCGTGGGTTTCCTCCAGGTGCTCCGGTTTCCCCCACAAGTCCAAAGACATGCGGTACAGGTGAATTGGGTAAGCTAAATTGTCTGTAGTGTATGTGTGTGAATGAGTGTGTATGGATGTTTCCCAGAGATGGGTTGCAGCTGGAAGGGCATCCGCTGTGTAAAAGATGTGCTGGATAAGTTAGCGGTTCATTCCGCTGTGGCGACCCCAGATTAATAAAGGGACTAAGCCGAAAAGAAAATGAATGAATGAATGAATGAATGAATGAATGAATGAATATTTCACATTTTTTTCACACAACTTATTTTCAGATAACTCAAATCATTACACGGTTTATATTAAATATGCTTTCTGCGCATATACAATCACGTTAGCAAATGTAATGCATTTAAATGTAAACGTAATTGTATATTCAAAGTAAACGCATAGTAGAGCGTTTGAGTGGAGGTTTGATTGACGGTCGTGCTCCTATGACATCAGTGGCAGTTTTATGCCTGTCAGAGATGCAGTTGAATCCAGATTGGAGCGGATTGAATGACTCTCTGTGTGTGAGAGAGAGCGAGTGTAAGGAGGAAAGTTAAGGAGGAGACACTTGATACAGGTAAATACACGAAGACAGCAGGTCTGGTTCATAGCGCATGGTTTTTACAACAGTGCTGCGTCTGCAGGAAGCGTATTTACAAAACACACTATTCTGATTCCTTTTCATGTCAGTTCATACATTGCATTTCGTGTCATTTCTCTGTAAAGACACGGCCTTTAAATTACGTTATTATCATCATTGTATGTGTGGAAAACAAGCGAATAAAGACATAAAGACATTCTTACTGGAGAAATGCTCTTCTGGCGACATGCCGCGCGCGCACTGGCCAGCAGGAGCGCCGCGCGCCCGAGAATTTACAAATAACGGTTCTTGACCTTTTTCCTTTTTTCAGTTTGCGGTGTTCGGTACTTTTCCGCCGGTTTGCTGTCGGATTGTTTGTGTAAGAATCGATCTTCAGCAGATGGTTGATGATATTGAGGTCCAAATTATAATAATTGACGTGCGTCGCAGGCTGACGAGGGTCTCAAAAGCAGTCGACAAAGCACTTGAAGGTAAGCCTGAAGAATCGCATGGATGTCGGTTAAACGAGAATAATAGTAATTCTCAAGAAATGCCGCGGGGTGGTGAAGTAATTTCAATGAAAGCAGGTGTGATGTCGCTGCCCGTCTCGTTGGATATTACACCGCTCTAAGCATCAGCGCCCAGCTCGCAGCGTCCCAGTTATGACGCTCAGCGCGTCGCTGTGATTGGCTGGCGGAAGTGCGGTCCTCTATGATTGGCTGTGTCTGATGTTGTCACGCGCAAACACGTACCTGACCAAAGCCGCGTACTGACACAAGCCGAATATGTCTAGACTCCCCAAGGTACGTGCATAGCGATGGAGTAGTTATATGTTAATACAGAATTTATAGAACGCAGTTGAACTTGTAAATTGCTGATAAAAAGTAAAAAAGCGTCCAATTAGCAACTCATCATTAGTGCTGATCTAATCTGAGCTCATTTTAAATGCCTACTACTTAAGAAATGTTCAACTTTAAGTAGACTATGTAGTAAATATACTGTTATTACTGCACAAGTAGCAGATTTAGTCATACTTAGTGTAAGGTCCAATACTACTTGGGTCTAAATGGGCCCACTTTTAGTATATAAAAGTATACTTTAAGTGTCACAGTATAAACAATAAGTAAACAACTAAAGTTATTGTACAACTACATTTTCGCATCTGTACTAGGTTAAAATGTTTTTTTTTAAAGTACATGTTGAAGTAGCTATTCTACCACGAAAATAAAATAAAAATGTAGTTTAAAATTCATTCATTTTCTTTTCGGCTTAGTCCCTTTAATAATCTGGGGTCGAAAACAGTGGAATGAACCGCCAATTTATCCAGCATATGTTTTACACAGCGGATGCCCTTCCAGCTGCAACCCATAACTGGGAAACATCCATAAACACCCATTCACACACACACACTACGGACAATTTTAGCTATCCAATTCACCTATACTGCATGTCTTTGGACTTGTGGGGGAAACCGGAGCACCAGAGAACATGTAAACTCCACACAGAAACCCCAACTGACCCAGCCGAGGCTCGAACCAGCGACCTTCTTGCTGTGAGGCGATCGTGCTACCCACTGCTCCACCGCAGTGCCCTAGTTTAAAATTGATACTTGTAAAAGTTGTAAGTTTCCTTGAAGTGAACTTCACCTCATACAAAGAGTTTGATATTTTTATCAATTATTTGTGCACTTTAAATGAACTTCTGTGTATACTTAATTTCTTTACTAGAAATTATAGCACTTAACTGTACTATAGGATCCGAATCTGAAATAAAACAAAATAAATAAACTGTTTTTTTAACACAATATGTAAAACTATGTGATAAAATTAATCAATTTGCTATCTAATCACAAGAATAAATACAACTACAAACAAATTGTGCTTAGAATGCGTCATTATATATTTAAGTATACACTGATCAAAAGACGGGCAGCATGGTGGCGCAGTGGGTAGCACAATCACCTCACAGCAAGAAGGTCGCTGGTTCAAGCCTCGGCTGGGTCAGTTGGCATTTCTGTGTGGAGTTTGCATGTTCTCCTTTTGATTTCATGCGGACTTTGGACATGGCTATACTCATTAAGCAGACAAATATAAAGAACAGAAGCATAGCTAAACAGCTGTAAGAATCTTGTTTTAGTGAGTCACCAAAAGCCCCAAAATTCCAGACTCCGTATTAAGCCTCAAGGTATTAAAGGATCTATTGCAGTAAGAGCTTACATGCCTTTCTCTCTAGCTCAGCACATAGGCAACGGCACAGGAGAAATGCAGCCATTATATTATATATATAAGGTATCCAGGGAGGGTTTTTATATATGGCACATATATACATGAACTGAATGATTTATTGCTAGCCTTGTGCATATTTCTTAAACGCATTGCTAGCATATTTGAGAACATTGTTAATATGTTTAACACGTTGTGAGTATGTTTTAACACATTGCTAGAAGGTTCTTTTCAGCGTAGTTCCTTTATTAATCAGGGGTCGCCACAGAGTAATGAACCGCCAACTTATCTAGGATATGTTTTATGCAGCGGATGCCCTTCCAGCTGCAACTCATCATTGGGAAATACCCATACACTCTCATTCACACACACACACTACGGACAATTTAGCTTACCCAATTCACCTATACTGCATGTCTTTGGACTTGTGGGGGAAACCGGAGCACCCGGAGGAAACCCACGCAAACAAATGCAAACTCCACACAGAAATGCTGACACAGGATTGAACCAGCAACCTTCTTGCTGTGAAGTGACAGCGCTACCCACTGCACCACCGCACCGCCATTGCTAGCATGTTATTTATTATTATTTAGCATTATTTAACACATTGCTAGCATGTTTTAGAATTCTGGCAGCTTTAACACATTATGGACATGTTTTAACACATTGCTAGAAGGTTTTACTCCATAATATAATTTTGCTAGCATGTTATTCATCATAATTTAGCATTATTTAACATGTTACTGCCATGTTTTAACACATTGCTAGGTTTACTCTCCAATATCATGTTGCTAGCATGTTATTTATCATAATTTAGCATTATTTACCACATTGCTAGCATGTTTTAGAACTTTAGTAATATGTTTAACAAGTTGCTGATATGTTTTAACACATTACTAGAAGGGTTTACTCCCCAATATCATGTTGCTAGCATGTTTTTTTTTATCATAGTTTAGCATTATTTAACACATATTAGCATGTTTTAGAACTTTGCTTATATGGTTAACATGTTGTGGGTATGTTTAAACATACTACTAAGATTTTACTCCCCAATATCATGCTGTTATTTAACATAATTTATCATTATTTAACACATTGCTAGGATGTTTTAACACATTGCTAGGTTTTACTTCACAATTATCATTGTGTTATTTATCATAATTTAGCATTTACCACATTGCTAGCATGTTTTAGAACTTTGGCATGTTATGGACATGTTTTAACACATTACTCCCCAATATCATGTTGCTAGCATGTTGTTTATGATAATTTAGCATTATTTAACATGTTGCTGGCATGTTTTAACACATTGCTAGGTTTTACTCCCCAATATCATGTTGCTAGTATGTTATTTAGCATAATTTATTATTTAACACGTCTTAACACATTGCTAGCCTGTTAAAAACCCCAAATATGATTTTGCTAGCATGTTTTTAATAATAACATGTTTTAAAGCCTTGATGGCATGATGTTGCTAAATTCTGGCTAAAACTTGCTGGCAGGTTTTAGTACAATACTAACATGTTGCTAGTACGTTTTCAGACACTGTTAGCATGATATGTTTTAGCATGTTGTGTATCTTATATGAGCAGGGTCATTATGATTAATAGTTAAATCATATATAATAAAGTAAAATAAACAGAAACTGAACAAAAAAAAAATGTAATCTAGTAGGAAAGGCAATGTTAAATTTAATTTAGTTTAACTTAACGAACACGGGGAGAACATGCAAACTTCACACAGAACTAACCCAGCCAGGACTCAAACCAGCGACCTTCTTGCTGTGAGGCAACAGTGCTAGCCACTGAGCCACCGTGTCGCCCCTATTTAATATCAGTTATTTATTATTTGTCAGTTTTGATTTTTCAGAAATTAATATTTTCGGTGCCGACTGGGCTGCGGCCTCTGCTATGTAAAACATATGCTGGATAAGTTGGCGGTTCATTCCACTGTGGCGGCCCCTGATTAATAAAGTGATTAAGCGACTGGGTTGCGGCTGGAAGGGCCTCCGCTACGTAAAACATATGCTGGATAAGTTGGCGGTTCATTCCACTGCGGTGGCCCCTGATTAATAAAGGGACTAAGCCAAAGGAAAATGAATGAATGATATTAAATAGCCAACATTACACTGATTAAGTAACTGAAATAAAAATGAATTCGAATGTGTCCCATGTTGGTGTTTACCAACAAAAACAGTGGTTTTATAAAGACTACATAGGAAGCATACTGAATGCAGTGTAGGGTCTACTTTAATACATACAACTTTTGTGAAAATAAAATGTCAAAAAATGGATGAAATAATATTTCGTTGTATTCAGCCTGACATATATATTTACAAAGACAAGAACATACTTATTCTGACTGCTTATATATGAAACATTAAACGATCGTATATTTCAAAAGTTAAAATATTTCTTCTTATATATTAGTTCATTCATTCATTCATTTTATTTTCGGCTTAGTCCCTTTATTAATCTGGGGTCGCCACAGCGGAATGAACCGCCAACTTATCCAGCATATGTTTTGAGCAGCGGATGCCCTTCCAGCTGCAACCCATCACTGGGAAACATCCAGACACACTCATTCACACTCATACACTACGGACAATTTAGCTTATCTAATTCACCTATAGCGCATGTCTTTGGACTTGTGGGGGAATATGTATTAGTTATTATATGTAATTTTCTTGCAGAAAAAAAGGTTAAATCGATTTAAAGGATAGTCGATTATAAAGTAATCTAAAGATTTAAAATGACTAATAATTGGTATTTTGGATCTGTGATGTGATCCTTCGAGTATTAAAATGTTCCAAAGATTCACGTTCAAGTACTTTTGTGAACTATTGTCACATTAAATTAAACACGGTGACGCGGTGGCACAGTGGTTAGCACAATCGCCTAACAGCAAGAAGGTCGCTGGTTCAAGCCTCGGCTGGGTCAGTTGGCATTTCTGTGTGGAGTTTGCATGTTCTCCCCGTGTTTGCGTGGGTTTCCTCCGGGTGCTCCGGTTTCCCCCACAAGTCCAAAGACATGCGGTACAGGTGAATTGAGTAAGCTAAATAGTCTGTAGTGTATGAGTGTGAATGAGTGTGTGTGGATGTTTCCCAGTGATGGGTTGCTGCTGAAAGGGCATCCGCTGCGTAAAACATATGCTGGATAAGTTGGCGGTTCATTCCGCTGTGGCGACCCCAGATTAATAAAGGGACTAAGCCGAAATGAAAATGAATGAATGAATGAATGAATGACATTTCTCTGTATTACACTTAATATTTGAGAAAAATCGCTTTTTATTGTTTACCCATAAACAAAAGCCTAAAAAAACTGCTAATAAGTAATTTATACAAGTCATATTTATTGTAATTACTGATTTAAAAGAGCTGAAGGGCCTTTCAGCTATGCACACGTAAGTAGAGACCTTTATTAGTGAAAGTGAATATAACGCCCTCTTGTGGCCAACACGTGCGCTTGCGTATCAGAGAAATCTCTGTGCCTTCGTGTAATTCTTACAGAAAGCTGAATTCGTGAAAAACCACACATACTCCGCTCTACAAGTATGAATTTATTTCTTAAATTAACTTACATATCTGACGAACTCTTTGTCTTAAATAGTGCATTAAAATGGAAAAGGACAACCTGTGCGTAACAAAACCTGAGTTAAATAGACACACGTTATGTGACTATATTTAAATATATGTACACACCACACATTAACGAATAATAAATATCTGAATAAATAGCAATATGACAAATAAATAATAATTTACGCAATGAATAAATAAACTCTTTCTTAAATATGGAATAAATAACTTGTGCGCAACTACTGGATATCTAGGTACTATTGAAAGGACAATTTCCCAGTTGAGCTCATGAATATTAAATGATATGCCACCGGAGCGGGGCCCACAGCTATATAAAGTAAAGCTTGCAGCAGTGGGTATCTCTTACTGGACTGTCTTTTATTCTCCTAAACATTGACTTGCTGAGTGGAAACTGCTTCTAGATCAGTGCAGACGTGTATGATCTGGGTTTAGAGGTCTTGGTGAAAGTCTCCATGCTCTGGTGCTTTGCTATGGCCCTCTGGATGCCAGGAGACTAGGCGCTGGTAGCGCTCCTGACGTTGCTGGTCCGGGTCGATGTTCACCCACACACTTCCTGTCCATTTGAAACCCTGTGTGACTAAGCAGTCGCCGTGCAGAGAGAATTCATCCAGCTCTCCGACCCAACCTGATTGAAAGAAAACGGAGAACAACGGGGAGATCATATTCATTGTGCGCTGGAATAATTAGGCTTTTGTTTTTTAATGTTTTCAAAGAAACTGCTCAAAAACTGCTTACAATTAAAAAGAACAGTTTTACTGTTAAATATATTTCTTTTTAAATGTATTTATTAAGGGCGGCACGGTGGCGCAGTGGGTAGCACAATCACCTCACTGCAAGAAGGTCGCTGGTTCGAGCCATGGCTGGGTCAGTTGGCATTTCTGTGTGGAGTTTGCATGTTCTCCCTCTGTTGGCGTGGGTTTCCTCCGGGTGCTCCGGTTTCCCCCACAAGTCCAAACACATGCGCTATAGGTGAATTGGGTAAGTTAAATTGTCCGTAGTGTGTGTGTAAATGAGTGTATGGATGTTTCCCAGTGATGGGTTGCAGCTGGAAGGGCATCCGCTGCGTAAAACATATTCTGGATAAGTTGGCGGTTCATTCCGTCATTAAGTCAAAAAGAAAATGAATGAGTGAATGAATGCATTTATTAAAATGTCATTCATTATCTTTAATGAACGCTTAACATGTTTGCTATTATTTTGTTAGCCTGTTGCAGCACATTGAAAACATGTTGCTAATGTTTTAGGGCATGTTAACATTGGTTGCTAGACCACTGCTAGCATGTTTTCTGCAAGTTTAAACACACTGTTTGCATATAGCAGAACATTGCTACCATTTTGCTTTCTGGAACCCGAATTCCAGAAAACCTAGCACATTTATCAAGAAATAAAATCTAGACTATGCGATTGGCTAATTCTCTTTAACCTTTAGGGTGCTTTCACAGTACCACTTCAAGTTTGCACCAGAGTTTGGTATATTCAGCTAGTGTGAATGCTGTCTTCTGAACCCGGGTGCGCACCCTCCAACTGTACCCGAGTCCGTCTGTAAGAGGTGGTCTGGGGTGGGGTACGGTACACGCGAACTCCCGTACGGTTCACTTCTGATGTGAATGCAATTTTTTGGAGTGTGTTGCCAGTATCCATATTTGATCATATTTCCAGTATACAGTAATTTGTTTACTAAAAACATTGGGCTTTCTTTGTACTTTTGTTCATTAAAAAAAGTTAAAGAGAATCAGCAAACCGGGCCTCATGGTGGCGCAGTGGGTAGCACGATCGCCTCACAGCAAGAAGGTCGCCGGTTCGAGCCTCGGCTGGGCCAGTTGGCATTTCGGTGTAGAGTTTGCATGTTCTCCCCGTGTTGGCGTGGGTTTCCTCCGGGTGCTCCGGTTTCCCCCACAAGTTCAAACACATGCGCTACAGGTGAATTGGGTAAGCTAAATTGTCCGTAGTGTGTGTATGTGTGTGAATGAATGAATGAGTGTGTGTATGATTGAGTATGAATGTTTCCCAGTGATGGGTTGCAGCTGGAAGGGCATCCGCTGTGTAAAACCTATGCTGGATAAGTTGGCGGTTCATTCCGCTGTGGCGACCCCTGATTAATAAAGGGACTAAGCCGAGAAGAAAATGAATGAATGAATGAATGAAAACTGTTCTGGAGTTCGGGTTGTAACATGTTAGAATGTTAGTAATGTTGCAGGACAATTGGAAAATGTTGCATGCTGTCAACGTTATTATATATTGCTAGCATGTGTAGCATGTTGGTAATGTTTAAACTAGCCTGTTTAAAGCACCTTTTAATGTTATGTATTTAACAAGCATTAACATGTTTGAACACTAACATCGCTAACAATTTTAACATGGCCAACCATTAAAAAGTTACAAGCATGTTTTGTTAGCATGTAATACAAGGCTTACATAAATTAGCATGTTGTTAACACGTTTCTAACTATTAACATGTTGCTAATACGATGCTAACATAAATTAGCATGTTTCTAAGATGTTACCAGCATGTTTAGCAGTTTGTTATGAAATAACATGATGCTAGCAAGTATTAACAATATGTTAACATGAAGTAGCATGTTGCTACCATGTTTAACTTTGCTAGCATGAATTAGCATTTTTATCAATAAGCATGATGCTAGATGGTTTACAAAGACATTGCTACATTAGAAATACAATGTACGCTTATTGAAGGGAAGCATTTGATCAAGTTAATTCACCATTGCCATCTGAGAGGTGGTTGTACCACAGCAGAGCAGTTCCAGCTACGGGTTTGACCTTCAGATTGCCTTTATCACAGTATTGCTGGGAGAGATCGCCCAAGACCTGAAACACACACACACACACACAAACACAAACACAAACACACACAGTTTTCAGGTGAAGCTGCAGTAACATCAAATGCCCAAGATAGACATCATATTTCAGGACCCTCTTCCTGTTGCTGCCTGGTCGCTATGGCAACAGAGCTCACCACCCTCTGTTGCCACAGAAACAGGGCATGGCTCACCTCCTCCTCGTAAGTCCGGTTGTCAGCCACAGGGAAGCTGGTTTCTCCTCCGCTATCCGCAGAGTTCAGATACAGCAAGACCGTCAGATATCTGTGTATAAGAGACTCGTACATGCCGTAATGTTTTAAATGGTCAGTCAAATTAGACAGAATATCTTATCAGAAATATACCTGCATGCCACCTGGTGGGAGGTGGAAGTGTTCGCCGCCAGGTGTGTGTGGGCGCAGCTGCTGTCGGGGTGGGTGGGGCTGCTGTCGTGGTGGGCGTGGCTGTAGCCGCCCTGCTCATAACGAACAACTTCCATTGCCTCGCTGAACTCGACCAATGAGGACGGCAGTCGTGTTAAGCGGGTCACTCTGGAGAAATTTAAATCACTGTCTGGGCTTTTTGTGTGTGTTCAAACTAGTTCTGGTTTGTGACCTATAGGTCTAGTAAATAACCAGACATTTAGCAATTTATCAGAATCAGAATTTTGCCCAAAGTTTGGTAAAGAAACTAGTTTAAAGGGATAGTTCACTTAAAGTTTTAAATTCTCTCATCATTTACTCACTGACTTGACTTGACCTGGACTTTCAAACCAGTTTGATTTCTGTTTGTCGAACAAAATATCTTCGTCTGTGTTCTTTAACAGAACAAAAAAATCTTAAACTTGTATAGAACAAGTCAAAAGTTAGACCCTAAACAAACATTACGTCACTATTAACTCGTCCTGCTATCATTTTAATACATTATAGAGGTTTTTATGTAGAACACACAATTATTTCTCTTAAATTTAAAAAAAGAAGTAAGTTTTGGACAAATACTGTTGAAACATGCTTCACGGCCATCCTTATGAAAAAAATGAAGATAAGCTAAACAATTACAGTCAATGAAAAGACAACTGAAAGCCATCCAAAACTAAAACTAAAAGGTTCATGTGTCATATATCATTTATTCATTCATTTTCCTTCGGTTATTCCAGCATATGTTTTAAGCAGCAGATGCCCTTCCAGCCGCAACCCAGTACTGGGAAACACCCATACACACTCATTCACACACACTCATACACTACGGCCAATTTAGTGCATCCAATTCACCTATATCTTTGGACTGTAGGGGAAACCAGAGCACATGGAGGAAACCCACGCAAACACGGGGAGAACATGGAAACTCTACACAGAAATGCCAACTGGCCCAGCTGGGACCAGCGACCTTGTTGCTGTAAAGCGACAGTGCTAACCACTGAGCCATAGTGCCGCCTCTTGTTCATATAATTTCATATAATTTATTTTCTTTTCGGCTTAGTCCCTTTATTAATCAGTGGTCGCCACAGCTGAATGAACCGCCAACTTATCCAGCATATGTTTTACGCAGCGAATGCCCTTCCAGCCGCAACCCAACACTAGGAAACACCTATACACTCTTGCATTCATACACTACGGCCAATTTAGCTTATTCAATTCACCTATAGCGCATGTCTTTGGACTGTGGGGGAAACCAGAGCACCTGGAGGAAACCCACGCCAACACAGGGAGAACATGCAAACTCCACAGTGAAACGCCAACTGACCCAGCCGGGGCTTGAACCAGTGACCTTCTTGCTGTGAGGCGACTGTGCTACCCACTGCACCACCGCGTCACCGTGTTTAATTTAATGTTACAATAGTTCACAAAAGACGATCGTGCTACCCACTGCGCTACCGTGCTGCCCCCTTGTTCATATAATAAAAGCAAAATAAAATGGTAAAAGCAAAGCAAAACATTTTTGCCCATACAATAAAAGTCAATGAGTAGGAGTCCACAACTAAAAATCCAAAACGAAATGGCAAATTCTGTGTGCTGAAAATCACAGAGGAGAATTTGAGCTGTTTTTGCTCATATGATGAAAAATTAAAACTGGGTCAGTTATTTTGGTCCTACAGTGAATGACAAAGAGGAGCCCAAAATACAAAAGTAAAAGCAAAGCACTTGAACTGTTTTTGTTCAAACAATGAAAAGGAGAGAAGGAGGTTCAACTGTCTTGTTAATAAGTCAAAAAGAAGAGCAGGGTCCAAAATGTCCCGTTACTCGAGTGGGTACTACATTTTAATTTTAATTTAATACACAAGCGTTAGAAAGGTGTGTTCTGTATATTATGAATACAAGTAGTATTATATATCAATATCACATGACCTATATGTATCAGTTATGTTGCTTCACTACCATTCATTAATCCTCACGTTGCTTCATAGGACAGTAAAGTGTCCATTGGATGCACACTTCAGCATCTTGCTGGATGTAGTAGTCATCCAGGTACTTCTCACCTACAGTTTAACCAATACTATGAATTCAGACATACTACTCCAAACAATGTAAATCATTGAGGAGGAGTCAAAAAACACACAACTTTGTGAAGTTTATTTCTAAACTAATTTGGAGAGGATCACGTGCTTATAGGTGCTGCGGCTGGTCCCGCATTATCCAATTCATGATTCACCAATCAGACGATTCCTAAGCCACTATAAATATCCTAAGTTCCATATGACAGCCATCTTGGTTTTGAAGAATCCCCCTCCCAATCCTACTCCTCCTTTCCTAGATGGGTGGCACGGTGGCCCAGTGATTAGCACTGTTGCCTCACAGCAAGAACGTCACTGGTTCTAGTCCTTACCAAGCCAGCCGACGTTTATGTGTGGAGTTAGCACGTTCTCCCCGTGCTCACGTGGGTTTCCGCCGGGTTCCCCAGTTTCCTCCCACCGTCCAAAAACATGCAACTTAAGTTAATTGACTAATCCAAATCGACATCATAGACATGCTCCTAGTAAGTAGTCATCTCAAGAGCAATCACTATCTGTTCATTAGCTACTACAGCAGGGGAGTTCTCCAGATCTACCTGAGCTCAAACTCCCCTCTCGCCCTTCAAACGGGAGGGAGCCCCGGGCTCGAGGATCTATGAGCTCAGGGCTCTCTCCCGGGACAGCATGCCAAACAAGCTTTATAACCAATCATCAGCTAAGTGTGAACTGTTGAAAACTATTTTGTTAAATAAACAGTCACTGAACTGTTCTTGTGCAAACAATGGAAGTCATTGACAGAGTCCAAAACAAAACTGTTATCAGCCTTGTTAGTTCCAAAAAGAAAAGGAAAAAAACAAGTTTCAGCTGTCTTGGCAGCAGAAAGGCATTTATATAAATGGCATTGGATTGATATGAGGAGTGTAAATAATTACAGAATTGTAACTTAGTACTGGGGCCTCACGGTGGCGCAGTGGGTAGCACGATCGCCTCACAGCAAGAAGGTCACTGGTTCGAGCCTCGGCTGGGTCAGTTGGCGTTACTGTGTGGAGTTTGCATGTTCTCCCCATGTTGGTGTGGGTTTCCTCCGGGTGCCCCGGTTTCCCCCACAAGCCCAAAGACATGCGGTATAGGTGAATTGGGTAAGCTACATTGTCCGTAGTGTATGTGTGTGAATGAGAGTGTGTGGATGTTTCCCAGTGATGGGTTACAGCTGGAAGGGCATCTGCTGCGTATAACATATGCTGGATAAGTTGGCGGTTCATTCCGCTGTGGCGACCCCAGATTAATAAAGGGACTAAGCCGAAATGAAAATGAATGAATGAACTACTGTGGTCTGCTGTGATGGATTGAACCAGGCCCTGGGGCATTACCTGTTCCTGACGCTCTTCAGCAGGTGGTGTGTGCCCTCTCCAAGGTACAGTCGTGTGTGTGTGCTTCTCTGCCTGACCTTGGTGTGTCCATCCAGGCCTTGAGCAGTGCCGCCGTAGTGCAGCTCTCCTCCACTTACACGCTTAAACTCCTGCAGAGACAAAACTCCTGCAAACACGCACCGATACAAGTCAGCTGCGGCTTCAATGTAGAACAGGAGGAATAGTATCACATTCCTATGAGGTTGCTAGGGTATTGCTAAGGTGTTCTAAATCTTTTTACAAGATGTAAAACAAGTCTCTGATGTCCCTCGAGTGTGTATGTGAAGTTTAAGCTCAAAATACCCCACAAATAATGTTTTATAACTCTTTGAAAATGCCCCTTTTAGGCTTTGATTCTAATTGTGCTGTACTATTTATAATAGACATTTATGCAATGAATAATTGATGATAGGTCACTGAAATATTAGTAATTAATGCACACCCAAGGTGGTGGTTTGGCCATGACACAAAGCAGAGTGCATTATTTTCTAATAATTTCATCAACCAGAGTCAATTATTCAGCTTATACTACTCTTAAACACCTAAAGGCACAGTTCAGACATTGGATTTCAAAACAGGTCAGGTCTTTGTCCCTAAACAGCTTCAGTGTGTAGCACTAGTTTCTAACATATCTAATCTAAAGTTTTGTTTTGATGTGAATTTTGACTATTGTAGTCTAAAGTAACTGAAATCATTCAGCGTAGTGATATGGAACTGTAATGCGGTCAAAACCTGCCCGGAACTACTTTAGCCGTGCGTTTATCTGAATATAACTACACGCCTTAGAATGTTCATCAGCCAATCAGAATCAAGCACTCGACAAACCTGTTTCGAACGGCGATCAAAACTGACTGGAACTACCTGTGCGTTTCAACCCAGCGGCAACCCCCCGCTCTCCCTTGTGAAGCAAATACGGAAGTAACTGAAACTGCAATTCATCGAAATTCAGCTAGTCCTGGCTCCATAATAAAGCTAATTTCTATTGACCCCACGGTTAAAATGGCCAACTTTACAGCAGGAAAAAGGGTGTTTACAGCCTGGTACAAAGAACGATTTTGGTTCATATAGCTAATATTACCCTTCATGACTGTGAGGGGGTGAATTTTTTTTAGAACTGCATAATTAAGGGCGTGGCCACTTGAGTGACAGCTAGGTCTCGCTGGTCGCCGTCACTTCACCTCAGCTGATTAGCCACTGAACTCGGCATATACATCGTATTTTTGTTTTGTTTTATGTGGCTTTATACAGTCAGTTGCTTATTGCAATTATTTCTTACAATTATCAGATGATATGGCATGCTGTGTGCACTTAATTGTGCTCACAAACCATTCACGTGGCCTCCATTTCCCAGGTGAGTGAAATTATATACTTATACCATCTCTATAAATGTATTTGTTTTATTTAAAATCAATTATCATTTATATTTTTCTTTAGGACTTGAATGCTTGAATCTGACAGATCGATTAGCTGTAGGCTATAAAACAGTCATCTGAAGCATTGTCATAAAGTGTTATGCCTGGAACACAGACTATAGTTGAAGTGTTTGGAAGTAATTTGCGCTTTCCTCCTGTAGAAAAACTTCATAAAAACAATGCTTAGTGGCTCAATGTATTACAACAGTGTTTTTAAAAGTCTAAACACTTTATTGATATAGTAAACAACCAAGCACATGTGGTCAGAACACAAACAAGTCGCAGGTAATAAAGTATTAAGCGTTTCTCCCAAAGAAAAGCCCGTCTAAGCAAAATGCTAGCAGGCATCTGTAGCTCCGCTCGTGCTCCGCCTCTTTGCCCTTGTTTAGTTACCCCCGGTCGGTGCGAACAAAATGCCGATGGTTGGCCCATCTACTTGTAGCTTCTTTTGCGTTCTTCAGAAACCTATAAGTGATGTCACGTATACTAAGTCCATATCTTTTAGTCTATGGTTTCAACGGATTTAATGCACACCCTCCAACCAATCAGAATCAAGAATTTCAACAGACTATGGAATAAGTTATAACAAATGACACATTTTGCACTTATACACTCAACCGTGTAGTGTAAAGTTTAGTGCAGTCCCAAATGGAACACTAACATTTTATTCACTAAATGGAAATTCAAACAATTTCCCAGGCGACATTTAAAGGTTGCCAAATTAGGGAAATAAATGACTAAACTAACAAATAGTACCTATCATGTACTGAGTACATGAAGTGTTCAAAATTCCACACTTATACTACAAAATAGCATAGAATAGTGCATAAGTAAGTTAATACAAATCGTTCTTGTTTACACTCTGCTAAATAGTTGTCAGGGTGTTCCTGTATGGTTTCCAAGATTGAATGATTGGTTCAGCACATTGCTATATGGATGTTAAGATGTTTTGAATGTGTTTAATGCATTGCTATGTGATTGTGAAGGTGTTTTAGGTGCTTTCCCTTCAGGTTCATGTCAGTTGAGCACATTTAGGGATTGGATCCCTCCTTTATTGTAAAATAAGCTTTAGCACAAATAGCACACTACAATTAGATTTAAATTTAGGCATGGGGTGTGTTTAAATACTCATCTATAAATATGAGCAACAGTGATAGAGTCGCTTGCTTGCGCAAATATCACAGATCAAATATTGTTGATGGCAGCATTACAATGGACCAGGCGAGAATAACAAGAATAGCATTTCTGTGTTTTTCTCCTTTATTCGCGGGTCAGTGAATCTTCACTCTTTCCCCTCCGGAACCGAACCACAGCGGGATGCTCTCCAGACAATAGGGCAGGGGGACCGGAAGAGGGGATGTTACCTCGGTGAGTCCGTATGCCAGGCGGATGTGTGTGTGTGTAAACCCCCATATTAATGAGACTTTAATAGGATCCATCCGGAAGCTACTAGAAAACACTGCATGTCGTGTCATTGTATCAGACCCACCGCTCTCTCTCACACACACACACACACACACACACACACACACACACACACACACAC
>CAIGQW010054382.1:1767424-1786498 GCA_903798125.1 Danio choprae
TCTGGAAAAAAAAAATCTTATTTCTTTTAGTTTGGCTGGAAAAAAGCATTTTGTTTTTTATTTTAGGTCAATAATATTAGCCCCCGTAGTACATTTTGTATTGGCTACAGAACAAGCCACTGTTATCCAATGACTTGCCTAATTGACGTAACTTGCCTACCTAACCTAATAGTTAAGATTTTAAATTGCACATTAAGTGCACATGAAATACTAGTATCTTGCAAAATAACTAGGAAAATAGTATGTACTTGTCATCATGAAAAGACAAAGGAAATTAGTAAATAGAAATTAACTATTAAAACTACTATGTTTAAAAATCTAACAAAAAAATACTCCATGTTAAACATCACTTGGGAAGTATTTTTCACTATTTGTAAACACTACCGCTCAAAAGTTTGGGGTCAGCTTTTTTTTTTTATGTTTTTTTTCTTAATGATTCTGTTCATCAATGTGGCATTTATTAAATGTAAAATAATTGTTAATTATTTATTCAAATTTTAAATAACTGTTTTCTTATTGTATGTAGTTTCAAATGAAATGATTACTCCAGTCATTATTGCTTTTATTACTATTACCATTAATAATAATAATAATAATAATAATAATAATTATTATTATTATTATTATTATTATTATTATTATTATTATTAATAATAATAATAATAATAATAATACCAATAATAATATTAGAGTGATTTCTGAAGGATCATGTGACTGAAAACTGCAGCAATGAAGCTGAAAATTCATCTTTAAAATCCCTGGAATAAATTATTAAATGAAATTATAAACTACTTTTGAACAGTTATTTTATAGTGCAATAACATTTCACAATTTTACAATTTGTCCTGTATTTTTGATTAAATAAATGCCGCCTTGGTGAGCAGGATAAGCATATTTTAAAACATTTAAACATCGTACTGACCCCAAACATTTGACCGGTGGTGTATACATAATTCAATTGTATATACAACCATCAACTCAAAAAATGACTTCTGCTGCTTGTTCAAAAAACTTATTAAAAATGAGTTGAAACAACACAATTCTTAAGTTTTTTTGGGACAACCTAATTGTTTTATGTTCAATCCACATCAATTTGTTAAAACAATTAGGTTAACTTAATAGATTTGTGATGGGACAATTTGAAGGATTTGTGTGGAACCCAGCATTTTTACAGACCCATCCATCCATCCATCCATCCATCCATCCATCCATCCATCTATCTATCTATCTATCTATCTATCTATCCATCCATCTTCAAAACCTTGTAGAGAATCCCTCTTGTTGTAAGACCACAATCACAATCTTCTGCATTTAAAAAAAGAGCCAAAAGGAAGTGTGTAGTAAAAGGAAAAGACTGCTGTTCAACATCTCCAGCAGTGAACAAGAAGATCCGTCAAGTCACACACACACACACACACACACACACACACACACACCCTCCCTAACCAATCCAGTGTCAGCTCCAGCAGAGTCCCGCCTCTCCCACACGGGCCTCTGCCTCTGCTGTATAAATACACCTATTACTGATTTACTGCCTTACACTAAACCTCTGACTCTCGGATGCTCTCTGGACTATGATGCTGGCCGCGTTCGCTTTATTGCTGCTCCTGCTTGGCATCGGCGCCATGCCCAACGGACACTGGGAACATCAAGGATCCTCTCGTTGCGTGCCCATACCAGCCAACATGGCCTTGTGCCAGGGTCTGGGCTACAGCAGCATGCGGATGCCCAACTTGCTGGGACACGAATCTCCAGCTGAAGCAGTGCAGCAGAGTACCAGCTGGCTGCCGCTCCTCGCCCGAGAGTGCCACCCGCACGCCCGCATCTTCCTCTGCTCGCTCTTCGCTCCTGTGTGTCTCGAGAGGTAAGACTTCATTTGAAAAATGACTATCAATATGACTATCAAAACTAAATGTGTGCATTGAGGGTTTGGTTTGTGGCTTGTGGTCAGTGTTGCCAGCATTTAAATCAATTAAATGATCTCATTATCATGCAAATAAGCACGCATGAAGTTAGCGTAGAAGTGAAAATCATCTGCAGTTAACAAATTTGCGCAACAAAAGAAATGGCAATTTAGCTGACTGTACTCTTGTATATGTAAAAACTTGTTTATTGGCAGTTTAGTGGATTATCTTAATTTTTCTGTTTGATTAGTTCAATTGGATCCGTATGTGATATTTTGCTCTATGCTAATTACAGATTGGGATTACAGTGCCTTAGGAAAATCATCGTACCCCTTCGAAATAATGCATTACAATATTGAGTTACTCCCCAAAAAAGTAACTAGTTGCGTTACTTAGTTACATTTAATGGTAAGTAATGGGTTACGTTACTTTTGCGTTACTTTTTATTTCCTGGCTGAGGCTTGATCTCTTTCAAAACGTGTTTTTTTTTCTTCTTTTTTTTTCACTGCAATTAACAACACACTGTATAACCCACAGCTTCATTTACCTTTTAAAAAAACACATCTATGATAATGTTATCCGAGAACTTGCAGATGCCCTTCCGGCTGCAACCCATCACTGGGAAACATCCAAACACACCCATTCACACTTATACACTACGGACAATTTTTTAGCTTACCCAATTCACCTATACCGCATGTCTTTGGATTTGTGGGGGAAACCGGAGCACCCAGAGGAAAGCCACGCCAACACAGGGAGAACATGCAAACTCCACACAGAAACGCCAACTGATCCAGCCGGGGCTTAAACTAGTGACCTTCTTGCTGTGAGGCGATTGTGCTACCCACTGCGCCACCATGCTGCCTCAGCGTGATTCACTTTAATCTTAATTCAGCAATTTATTTTTTAAAAGCTAATTAATTAAACTAACAAGTAATTCGCGTTACATTTAAAAAAAAGTAACTCAAATATTATTACTTAATTTTTAAAGTAATGCATTACTTGACTCGTTACTTAGAAAAGTAATACTATTACGTAACTCGCGTTGCTTGTATGCGTTACCCCCAACACTGGTTGTTAGTATATTATTAAGGTCAATACGTCAGTAGGTTGCGATATTAACATTATCCGTTCAAGAATTTTATTTATGTATTTATTTAATTGTAAATTTATGTTCACTCTGCAACACCTGAAATGCTCTGGCAACTGTAGCTGGCAATTGTTTTTAAAGAGCCCCTATTTTGGGTTATGATTATATTTTGCTTGTGCAGTGTAGAAAATTACGCTTGGGAGTTTGTAATGTAACAGTGACAGCAATGTTGACATCTTACTCTCTCATTTTTAACATTGAACATTATTGCAGAGTCTTTCGCTAATGGAGCAAATCGCCACACAAACATTTAATTCTGATGTAGTATCCTTCCAAAACTATTGACGTTTGCACAATTATTGACTTTATTTGAAAAGAACCGATTGGTAAAACAAATATAGCGGTATAAATAATTATAAATCTATTAATATTGATAATATATATTAAAAAAAGGGGGTTAACTGAAAAAAGTTAATTTGCAAATAAACTGTAATACAATTGTAAAGATTTTATTAAATGCTTTCTGCTCCCCAAATCTTAAAGATGACTGCGATGAGTACAGACCACTACTGTTAATCCTGATAAATGTGGAGCAAAATACTAAATATTAACTGTTTCTGGTTTTCCAGGATCATTTCACCGTGTAGGAGTTTGTGTGTATCGGTTCGGGACAGCTGTGCCCCTATCATGAACTGCTATGGTTACCCTTGGCCGAGAATACTACAATGTGACCAGTTTCCCAAAGATCACCTAATGTGCATCTCTTCGGTTGCCAATCTGCAAAACGGCACCAGCAATGAAGGACGAGGTACACAAAGATCTTTCTTTCCTGACATACCTTCATTCGTAAAAACAAAACAAAACAATGATCAGCTTTGTCCAATAAACTGATTTTTGTGTTTTTGTTTCAGTGGTGCCGCGTGCAAGTTGCACAGACTGTGAATTAGAAGAAGCCACGTCATCCAAAGAACTGCTCGACCTCTTCTGTAAAAGTGACTTTGGTAAGAAATAAAATTAGGTCATTTATTCATTACTTTTCCTTCGGCTTAGTCCCTTTATTCATCAGGGGTCGCCACAGCGGAATGAACCGCCAACTTATCCAGCATTTGTTTTACACAGCGGTAGCCCTTCTAGCTGCAACTCAGTACTGGAAAACATCCATTCACACACCTTCACTACAGCCAATTTAGTTTATTCAATTCACCTATAGTGCATGTCTTTTGACCGGAGCACCCGGAGGAAACCCACGCGAACATGCAAACTCCACACAGAAATGCCAACTGACCCAGCCGGGACTCAAACCAGCGACCTTCTTGCTGTGAGGTGACAGTGCTAACTACTGAGCCACCGTATCACCCCCCCAGGTCATTCAAAACAACCAAAAAAAGGGTTAGTTCACTCAAAAATGTAAATGCTGTTATTAATTACCCACCCTCACGTAATTCCGAACCACTGAAACCTTACATTTTCAGAACACAAATTAGAATATTTTAGGGGAAATCGGAGAGCTCCCTCATTCTCCATAGACAGCAAGATTCCCGACTCATTCCAGAAAAATACCAAAAAATATCCTCAAAACAGACCACGTGTCTTTAGTGGTTCAATCAAAATATTATTAACGCTACAGCTACAACGCTATTATTAACGCTAATTCTTTTGTGCTCACGCAAAACCAAAATAAGTTACTTTTTTCAACAGTTTCTTCTCCTCAGTATCAGTATATTGTGCATGTCCATGAGCACTGTGCAGTGACGTATAGCCACCCGGATGCACATGCGTGACTTCCTCTGTTTAAAACAAAGTTCTGGCATAACCGAGGTATACGTCAGCAGGCGAGCAAGAACGACTCGCGGTGTTCTCGTGAATTTGCACAATATACTGACACCGAGGAGAAGAAACTGCTGAATAAAGTAATTATTTTTGTTTTATGTGCGCACAGATGGATTCTTGTAGCTTGATAATATTCCAATTGAACCACTGAAGGAATATGGTTTGTGTTGAGGATGTTTCTAAAATATTTTCCTGGATGTTTTGATTTGTCTGATTTGTTTTGGGGCCGTTGCTGTCTATGGAGGATGAGAGAGCTCTCAGATATCATCTAAAATATCTTCATTTGGCAATTAATGAAGGACTCTGGGGTTTGGAACGACATTATTAATAACATCATTTTCATCTTTGGGTGTCCTCTTTTGTTTGTTTGTTTTAATTTTACGTCATGCCAGCTTCTATGACCCCATTAGACATAGATTATATTAAGGTTTTACAATTAGATTTTGGGCAGCACTGTGGCACAGTGGGTAGCACATTCGCCTCACAAAGACATGCAGTATAGGTGAATTGGGTAAGCTAAATTGTCCGTAGTGTATGTGTGTAAATGAGTGTGTGTGGATGTTTCCCAGTGATGGGTTGCAGCTGGAAGGGCATCCGCTGTGTAAAACATATGCTGGATAAGTTGGCGGTTCATTCCGCTGTGGCGACCCCAGATTAATAAAGGGACTAAGCCGAAAAAAAAATGAATGAATGAATGAATTAGATTTTGCTAAAAACTCTAAAACTGGATTAACACTGTTAAAAACTCTTCAATAAATAAGAATGCACTGAATAAAATAAATTCTTCACAGAATCAAAACCAACACAACCCAATATAGAACGTGATGCATTAGTTAAAATGCTTTTACAAATAGAGTATATGGGAGGATCTTCAAACTTATAGGTGACCCTGGAGTGACTGATTCTACATTGATCTGATCCCACCGGTTGAAGAATTTAGAAGTTTCTTTATCCAACATTAGGGTTAATTTCATGAAGTTTGTTTTAAACTAATTATTTAAAATGAGCTGAAACTACACAATTCTTGAGTTTTTTTCTTGAGTTCTTATGTTCAATCTACTTAAATGTGTAAAAAAAAATGATGTTAACTTAATTCCTTCATGTTACCCCAACACAAATCGATTGTGTGGAACCCAGCATTTTTTTTTACAGTGTACACAAAAAAAATACTTCTGCTGCTTGTTCAAACAACGTATTTAAAATGAGTTGAAACAACACAATTCTCAAGTTTTTTGGGGGGGGGACAACTTAATTGTTTTATGTTCAATCTACTTAAATTCATAAAAACGATGAAATAAGAAGGAATTGTTTGGAACCCAGAATTTTGTATTGTGTAGATCTCATTCTCTTTGCCATTTTTTATTGTTGCATGAACAAATTGTTGGTTTTAGATCCAAAGGAGGAAGTGGTTTGTCAATAGTGCTTTTATTTTTGGGTGAACTAACCCTTTAATTGTAAACTTATTTCTTATTTTCTCTCTCTTTCTCTGCTAGTGGTTAAAGTGCGTCTAACTAAACTGAACTCCAGCAGTTCTGTCCTGACCATGTTCTCTTTGGGGTCTCGGCTGGAGGTCCTAAAACACGGCCCGCTCCTGGGAGGAGAAATGAGGAGCCGTTTGACACTGTGGCTGGAGCGAGACGCCACCTGTGTGGGTAACCTGACCCGCAACCACCCAGATGGGGGAACCTTCCTGTTGACGGGCACTGTGACAGGCAAGAGGCTGCTGGTCACTAAAGCTTTTAGCTGGGGAAAACGTCAGCGCCACCTCAACCAAGCAGCACGCAAGTGGAAAAGCCATCGGTGTAGAGGGTAGAGATGCAGACGACCAGACAAATATACTTATCTCAGAGTGTTCATAATGTTGTAAATAATAGAGGATTCTTTACTATATTTTTTAAGCCTTAAGATATTAAATGATTGCAAATGTTTGTTTTGAAACGGTGTCTCAATGTGTGGATTTTTACACCTTTTAGTGTCACTTTTAAAGGGATAGTTCACCTAAAAAATGAACGTTCTGTCATTATTTACTCACCCTTTACTTATTCTAAACCTGCTTGACTTTCATTGTTCTGTTGGACACATAAAAAGTCCAAGTCAAATTTTCAGCTTTCTTCAAAGTATCTTCTTTATTGTTCAACAAAATGAAGAAGATACTTTGAAGAAACCTCAAAACCTGACTTCCATAGTATTTGTTTTTTCTACTATGTAAGTCAATAACAGTAGTCCAGCTTTTTTTCACAAATAACTCATAAAAATACCTAATAATAAATAAAATACCTAATAATAAAGGTTTGGAATCACTTCAGGGAGAGTAATTAGTGAGTACATTTTAATTCTAGGGTGAACTATCCCTTTAATTACACCTGTAATAAATAAATAAATTTAAAGATGAGGGGAATGCAATACTGACAAAAGAATAAATGAAATCTCAATATTTTATGTGACAATAATTTTTGACAGTAATGTCAATTAAATCATATTAATTAGTCCTGTCGTGGATAAATTACTTTAACACAGAAACTCATTGGTCCCTGTCTGAATGAGTGATTCACTGACTTGTTCATTCAGCAATTCATTCAAAACTGCTGATTCATTTAGAATTGAAGCTACTGATTTTATGAATGGAGCACTTAATTATTGACTCGATTATTTAGTCCAGAAACTTTCTACAATGAAACATCATGGTGTTGCTCTGAGACTTGGAAATGTTCTTCTTCAACCTTGCTTGGAACTAATTTCATTAAGTGAAGAGACAAAAATAATAATAATAAATCCAAAATTAAAATGAATTAATATTAACTTCTCGTTTTTAAATGATATTAGATTTTTTTGATTATGCTGATACTGAAGAGACAACACTCTCGTGTGTGATATTACATAACCATTTCATAAATTAAAACCAAACTTACAAATATAACAAATAAAAACCCATACAAATGTATTCTTTGTTTTCATAATTTCGATTATAGGTTTTTGCAAAGTGAGTGACAAACTTGATAATTGATCGCACACGATAAATGGCAACAAATTCAATATTATTGTAGATGAGAAATATTTCACACCAATATCATAATTATAAAATAAATAAATCTTTATGGCTTAAATTAGAAACTCACCAAACAGCAGTGGTTTCAGGCTGAGGGTGCGCATGTTATGCGTCCGGTCAGGAACAATGGAAACTCTTTGCACATGCCCAACCTGAGCAAAAAAAATATATATAACATGCCAGATTTATTACCTCCGTTGAATTACACACGCACGCACGCACGCACGCACGCACGCACACACACTAATACAACTGATAGACTCATTATCAAACGAAGGAACGTTTTACAGCTGACATAAACTTTATTGTGCATCTATTAACACAAATAAATTATAACTGTGATTATTTGAATTGTAGATAGCAATGAAATGCCTTTCAATGATGGTTCAAATGATCAGTATTGTTATTGTTAACTAACACTAAAACAGAAGAGCCACTAACATGACACAATTTTCAACTAAAAGTAAATTAACTTTTATTATTGAAACCTTTTATTGTTGTTTTTTGGCGGAACATGAAAATGTTAACTTTTGAAAATGAGTTTTAGAGTGTCTGGTCATGTTTTAGAGGTCACGTTTTTGAAAACAACATGTGTTTTACATGCCTTGTTCATTCATTCATGCATTCATTCATTTTCTTTTCCGCTTAGTCCCTTTATTAATCTGGGGTCGCCACAGCGGAATGAACCGCCAACTTATCCAGCATATGTTTTACACAGCGGATGCCCTTCCAGCTGCAACCCATCTCTGGGAAACATCCATACACACTCACTCATACACACACACTCATAGACTATGGCCAATTTAGCTTACCCAATTCACCTGTACCGCATGTATTTGGCCTTGTGGGGGAAACCGGAGCACCCGGAGGAAACCCACACGAACACGGGGAGAACATGCAAACTCCACACAGAAATGACAACTGACCCAGCCGAGGCTCGAACCAGCGACCTTCTTGCTGTGAGGCGATTATGCTACCCGTAATTTCAAGACAAATATCTCCAATTATTGGCCTGGCATGGAGAATACAGTTTTTAGTAATTTTTTTATGCATGTATGCAAATGACAATCGCCTCACAGCTAGAAGGTCGCTGGTTCGAGCCCCGGCTGGGTCAGTTGGCATTTCTGTGTGGAGTTTGCATGTTCTCCCCGTGTTCGTGTGTTTCCTCCGGTTTTCCCCACAGTCCAAACACATGTGGTATAGGTGAATTGGGTAGGCTAAATCGCCCATAGTGTATGAGTGTGTGTGGATGTTTCCCAGTAATGGGTTGCAGCTGGAAGGGCATCCGCTGCGTAAAAACATATGCTGGATAAGTTGCCGGTTCATTCCGCTGTGACGACCCCAGATTAATAAAGGGACTAAGCCGAATAGAAAATGAATGAACGAATGTTTTATATTCTATTAGTATCACACTACGCCTTTAATAGGGTACAGTTGTATGTTTTTGGCAACATTCTAAAATACATTGTATGGATGAAAATGATCGATTTGTCTTTTATGCCAATAATCATTATAACATTAAGTAAAGATCATGTTTCATTAAGATATTTTGTAAATTACATACTGTAAATACATAAAAACTACATTTTTGATTAGTAATATGCATTGCTAGGCTGTAAAAAAAAAAAAGAAGCTGATTCAACTCAAATGTGTAAGGAAACTTAAATCAAGTCAAGTGCAGTAGTTAAAAAGTGAAAAGTGTTCAATCAGTTTACAGTTTTAAGTTGAATCAACTTTCTACAGTGAAATTTAGACAACTTTTAAGGTGGTTTTATTAATTTTTTAAACCCTCAAATTCCAGATATTCAAAACGTTATACTATAACAAATATTGTCCTATCCTAACAAACCTACAGTCGTGGCCAGAAGTGTTGAGAATGACACAAATATTAGTTTTGACAAAGTTTGCTGCTAAACTGCTTTTAGATCTTTGTTTCAGTTGTTTCTGTGATGTACTGAAACATAATTACAAGCACTTCATCCGTTTCAAAGGCTTTTATCCACAATTACATAACATTTATGCAGAGAGTCAGTATTTGCAGTGTTGGCCCTTCTTTTTCAGGACCTCTGCTATTCGACTGGGCATGCTCTCAATCAACTTCTGGGCCAAATCCTGACTGATAGCAACCCATTCTTTCATAATCACTTCTTGGAGTTTGTCAGAATTAGTGGGTTTTCGTTTGTCCACCCGCCTCTTGAGGATTGACCACAAGTTCTCAATGGGATTAAGTCCTGGTGAGTTTCCAGGCCATAGACCCAAAATTTCAATGCTTTGGTCCCCGAGCCACTTAGATATCACTTTTGCCTTATGGCAAAGGGGCTTCATCAGAAAATATGACTTTGTCCCAGTCCTCAGCAGGTCCATTCGCCATACTTTATGCAGAAGATCAATCTGTCCCTGATGTTTTTTTTGGAGAGAAGTGGCTTCTTTGCTGCCCTTCTTGACACCAGGCCATCTTCCAAAAGTCTTGGCCTCACTGTGTGTGCAGATGCGCTCACACCTGCCTGCTGCCATTCCTGAGCAAGCTCTGCACTGGTGGCACTCTGATCCCGCAGCTGAATCCTCTTTAGGAGACGATCCTGGAGCTTGCTGGACTTTCTTGGACGCCCTGAAGCCTTCTTAACAAGAATTGAACCTCTTTCCTTGAAGTTCTTGATGATCCTATAAACTGTTGATTTAGGTGCAATCTTAGTAGTCACAATATCCTTGCCTGTGAAGCCATTTTTATGCAACACAATGATGGCTGCACGCGTTTCTCTGCAGGTCACCATGGTTAACAATGGAAGAACAATGATTTCAAGCATCACCCTCCTTTTAACGTGTCAAGTCTGCCATTCTAACCCAATCAGCCTGACATAATGATCTCCAGCCTTGTGCTGGTCAACATCCTCACCTGAGTTAACAAGACGATTACTGAAATGATCTCAGCAGCCCCTTTAATGACAGCAATGAAATGCAGTGGATTTTTTTCAGGATTAAGTTAATTTTCATGGCAAAGAAGGACTATGCAGATAATCTGATCTAAGTCCTCTTCAGAACATTCTGGAGTATATGCAGATCATCTGATCACTCGTCAGAACATTCTGGAGTATATGCAGATCATCTGATCACTCTTCAGAACATTCTGGAGTATATGCACACTGCTATTATAAACACTTAAGCAGAAACTTTTCCAATTTCCAATATTTATGTCATTCTCAAAACTTTTGGCCACGACTGTACACTGTAAAAGGCGATTAGTTACTTTACTTTAAAAGCAACCAGTTTTACCTTTAAACTTTTACTTTTAAAAAGTCAGTCATTGACTTAACTTTTATAATTATGCACATAGTTTGTATACTTAATAATTATAAGGCAACGAGTTTACTCTCTTCGTAAAGTAAAGTCAACATCGCTTTTGACAGAGCATTTATTCCAGAGAATAATAACAACGCGTGTACCCGAATGCCCTCCAGGCGGGGCAGCTGGAAGGAGAGCTCCGGGCTCAGGTGTGCTGCTGATGAGGGGGTCTGGTGCTCGGCAGGGACGGCTCGCGGAGGACCAGCACTCTTCTCCAGCGGGACGTCCTGCTCCCCGGAGCCCGTGTTATAGTGCACATACAGCAGCAAAGCGATGATGTTAATGATGTAGAGGTGGAAGAAGGCCATGACCACCACGAAATAAGCCCTGGAGCACACGCTGCTCTTTTGGATGTGGATGCGTTCCCGGCCGACCCGGTGTCGCGGCGGCGGGGGGAAAAAATCTGAGTCCCCCTCGAACTCGTGCAGGCTGTCCTTATACTCCCCCATCTCCAAAATCATTTGACAAATCTAAGCCCTCATTTCAGTAGAGGCTGATTAACAGCTTTTATAAACGCTCACAGACATCACTAAGTGTCGAGATTTGTTATTGTTGATATTATTAGAAGTCTAGCGACTACATAGCGATTCAGATGTTGCAGATTTTGGCCGGGGGACGTTCATGTTGTGTTTTGATAAGCGATCTGTGCAGGAATGTCTTCAGGCTGAACTAACGTTAAGAGGAGAGATTTAGGACGATGTCAGCTCTTTTACAGTGCTCTTTAAGCCCACCCGGAGATTAAATCAAACCAGTCTTACTCATAATAAAAGATTAACAGCAATAAAGAGTAAAAGCGCGCGATTATTGCAGAAGCGGAGAAAAAAATATTAACAGGGTTTACAGTCATCTGTCATTCGGCCTGAAAACACCGCGAAGCAACCGACGCTATGCTACAAATGCCGATTCGATGAGGCTTTTCAAAATAAAAGCAGGACTTTTATTTTAAGACTACTTTTCTACACGTTTGCCAAACTAATATATATATATATAATAGCAAATAAATAATATATATTTATATAATACGTTTGGCAAATGTATATAAAAGTAGTGAATTTGCAAGATTACCACCAACCAACAAATGTAACTCGTAAAACATGATCAGTTTAATAAATGTGTTGACATTTCTAAATGACGTATTTGTAAAACTATTTTGAGTACAACTGGCTAATACTGGCCTGTTCAACTGCGCCATGCATAAATAACAAACTAAACAGTAATTGAATTGGTGTTAATATATTATTATTTCGCTCAAACATTTACAGCACAATGTTTTTTAAAAAAAAAAAACATGCAGGTTTGGCACTACACCGACTGTCTTTACACCGTTCTGACCAGGAGGGGTCACCAGCTCCTGCCAGGGTTTTAGTCCAGTGACGGAGGGGCGTGGCTTGAGGCTCCGCCCATTGGTACTCCTGTGACACCAGAGAGCAGACCTGAACCCCGGGAGAACATACCAGAAAACCCCCGAGCAGACCAGACGCTGACTATCACACACAGCCGAAAAAGTCATGTAAGTGTGCGCTTTCTGTGGAAAATATTTGATCTGCTTTACGCCAAACACACAGCTCGTTACTAAAAACCAAAACCAAGTAACCGAGGACTGTGAAGCTTATCGCTAGCCGACGTTAGCTACTTCTGTACGACTCATTCAGTCCTCTCGTAATCGTCAAACTGCTCAGTAATTCAACAGGAATCTTTTGTTAGTTTATTATACGATTTATCTAACAGTATTAGAAAGGGTATTTTTATATTTATTTGTTGAATAAAGTGTAAAAGTATGTTAGCGCTTTAGCTCGTACCAGCTCACCGGTGGTGTTAGCATGTTGCGCCCTTTGCCACCCAAGTCACTTCAGAAGCACACACACACACACACACACACAAACACAATGTAATTTATTAATTTTTTTGTCGACGAACTCGCTCAGAGAGTTGTTGATATGCGGGAGTTTATCAGTTTCGATTACGGAAGAATGAGTTGCGAGAATGAGCGCGCCTCCTGCACGTGCTGCAGGGCCAGAGAACTGCAGGCAATGAATGAATGAGTTACAATAACACCCATTCAGTGACCCTACTACAGAAACACTGGGGGTAACGTTAATATCTAATTCTTTCAATAATGTATACAGAATCTGTGTAGGTACCAATTTGGGAAAAGTCGTTTTTTGTTTGTGATTAACTATGACGATCTGTAAAAAAAATAAATAAAAAAAATCAGCTTTAATCATGAGCAATATTGTATCCGTGTATGACACTTCAGAAACTTAGGTTATTCCGGTTGTACTATTCACTTGTATGTGTTTGAGTGAACTAAAATAATAAAATAAAAAATTCAATAAACTACTGACAACATTTATCTTAAATTACAAATAAATAGATTGTTATTTAGAGTATTTATGTGCAGAAGATAAAAATACACAAAAATGCATCGTTTTGGACCCACAAATAATACAGGCAAAACTATTATTGTATTAATTAACAACACTATACTCATGTTTTAGCTTGGAAAGGGTTCATAAACCATTGATTTTAGTCACAGCCTTCATCTGTCTTGCCAAAATGTCCACCAGACTTTCACTGTGTTCTTGTGTGCGAATTTAAAGAATTTGAGCAGCTCTGGTGCCTTAATTCAACAAAAGGCAAACACAATATGTAATTTTTACTAACTAATGCTAAATAATTGAAAATGTTTGGCCTATATATGAATTTATAGAGGGGTGGCACAGTGGGTAGCACAATCGCCTCACAGCAAGAAGGTCGCTGGTTCAAGCCTCGGCTGGGTCAGTTGTCATTTCTGTGTGGAGTTTGCATGTTCTCCGCGTGTTCACGTGGGTTTCCCTCACAGTCCAAACTAACTATAGGTGAATTGGGTAAGCAAAATTGTCTGTAGTGTATGGATGTGAATGGGTGTGTGGTTGTTTCCCAGTGATGGGTTGCAGCTAGAAGGGCATCCGCTGCATAAAAAAATATGCTGGATAAGTTGGCAGTTCATTCCGCTGTGGCGACCCCAGATTAATAAAGGGACTAAGCCGAAAAGAAAATGAATGACTTTATAGATCATTTTAGAGTTTTTGTTTTGTCCACAATACATACATTTACAATATAAAATAATCATAAGGGCTACAGCAAGGTGGTTTGTTTTATTTTATGGCCAGAGAATATCCATGCACTTCTGGTACTGTGATTATTTTATTGATATAATAGTCCAAGCATATTATCCTGATTAATGTGCTCTGCTGGTATTTCCAATCTATTACAGATTACTGTGGTTGTATGGGCATGTAGCGTATGAGGATGTAATTTCGTATTGAGGATATTATATATATATCTTTAAATCTGAATTTTTTTCATTAAAATTCCACAAGTGTTTACATGTTTTAGAGTACAAGTGCAGGTCAGTCAGTTCTGGAGGGGGAATTCGATACACCATCTTTTTAAAAAAGGAGCAAATTGAAGTAGTGTGACGCAAGTGTCTGTGCTCTTTGCAGACCTACTTATTTGTGGAGACAATAGAGTTTTCTTTACCTCACCTGCTACTATTATTTGTGACAAATATTAATAATAATAAATTAATTAAATTAATGTTTCTTTATGAATTGGGTAAACTAAATTGTCCGTAGTGTATGAGTGTGAATGGGTGTGTATGGATGTTTCTCAGAGATGGGTTGCAGCTGGAAGGGCATCCGCTGCGTAAAACATATGCTGGATAAGTTGGCGGTTCATTCCGCTGTGGCGACCCCAGATTAATAAAGGGACTAAGCCGAAATGAAAATGAATGAATTAATGAATGTTTCTTTATTGGACGATGGTTATATTAATATCTAAAGAGCAAGCAGTGGCATCTTTTTGTGATTTATACATTTAATTATATGTTAAATTTGGCATATAAGCTAATATCTAATACTACTAATATTATTATCAAAATCATAAACAGATTCTAAGTCAAAATTTGTTTTTAAAATGTTTCTGCCCAATATATATAATTGATTGAAGTGTTTCTGTCTGTTCAGTCTTTAATGTTAATGAGCTTTCCTCTTCAGGCACCCAGCAGCAGCTAAGTGGTATGACAGGCGGGACTTTGTCTTCATTGAGTTCTTGGTGGAGGACAGCAAGGATGTGACAGTAAATTTTGACAAGTCCAAATTTGGTTTTAGGTAGGTCCTTTCAAACATACATTTAAACAACAAAGTTTTCTTATTGTCATTGTTTCTAGGTATGCACAACAACATTGTAGTAGAAACGAATTTTCATCTTTGAAGCGTTTTGTGTATAAAGTGTTTGTTAAAACTTTCAGTTTTAAGTTCTGGACACGTTTTTGACCAAGAGTTCTCAAAGGTCCGTTTTTGAGTTTTCATAATTGTCAAAGATCAAAAATTGGTTATAAAACTCTATTTTAATAAACATGCACATATATAAATCAACCATTTAAAAAAAATAAGACACCTTTTCCATTTAAAAATACATTAATAACAAGTGTAAAAGTGGCTTGACAGGTGACGCTTAATTTAAATGTCAGCCATTTTTATGAACAGGCCATGACCAGATGTAGGTCAAAAGTACAATGAGCACTGTCTACTCCATCAGCTGCCTGAGGTTTTGTTGGATAGCGGCTTTGACATTTAAGGTCTTTGCACACTGAAGTCCGAAATTTTCATATGCTTTTTTTTTCGTATTCATACCCGAAAAATCCGTCACATGCACAAACCTTGCACGATGCATATTAATTAATCCATTCTGAATAAAACGCAAAACATTTCAAAGTCATTTCAAGCAGTGATACTTTGTTCTCCTCTCTCTTCTCCAAAATAGAAAAAGAAAGAAAAGAATGGAAGAAAGGAGAGATTAAAGATCTGCGCTATGATTATCCCGAAATGCAAAGTTTATTTCAGGAAATCAGTGGAATTTTGATCACATTGCTTGTGATAATTTACAGATTTACAAACGTAAAGAAATCCTGAACAGAGGCTGGCAGTTAAATAGACATTGTAATACATGGCAGCCGCATTGACGTATTAGAGCAACGGACAGAAAGCGGACCGTCCTTTCTATTATAATGTCTATGGGCAGTACGTCAAATGTATGGACGCACACGACACACCCCAAACAGCAGCAGGGGAGGTCACTTTTTCGAATGCAAAAAGCGGGCGAAAAATCAAACCCGGTTCGAATTTTTTTATGGTGGAAGTTTCGGAGGCAATGTGACAATATGATTAACACAACGTGAGGTCAAATTTATTTTTTAACGTGCAAAAATTACAGACAAAGATTTCGGATTCAGTGTGCAATAACCTTTACACCTCTCCAGCTCTTATTACTAACCAAAAGCAGACCAGTTTTGCTCTAGATTGGAGCGAAATGAATGCATGCCTCTCGACACTGAAAGGCATCGCCCGATTACAGTAAACATTATTCGATGGCTGGATGTCATGACAACAGCATAACGCAGGGAAATAAACACTTTCAGACCATTGCCATAAAAAGACATAGACTATGTCTGAAATCGCCTACTAGTCGAGCATGTACTACATTTGAATTTACTACACAACCATTAGAAAAGTCTGTTCTATATAGTATGAGTGTGAATGGAATTCGATCACTCTACATCCACCATTTGTCTTGATCACATGACCTACCCACGTCAGATGCGTAGCTTCACTCCCATTCATGAATTCTCTCCCTACATTTGAATTTACTACACGACCATTAGAAATGTATGTTCTATATAGTATGAATATGAGTAGTGTGAATCGAATTCAGACGTTCTACAGTCGTGGCCAAAAGTTTTGAGAACGAAACAAATATTAGATAAATATTCCAAAAACTACATTTTTGATTAGTAATATGCATCGCTACGCTGTAAAAAAAGCTGATTCAACTCAAATGTGTAAGGAAACTTAAATCAAGTCAAGTGCAGTAGTTAAAAAGTGTTCAATCAGCTTACAGTTTTAAGTTGAATCAACTTTCTACAGGCCTTCTTAACAATATTGAACCTCTTGCCTTGAAGTTCTTGATGATTGTTGATTTAGGTGCAATCTTAGTAGCCACAATATCCTTGCCTGTGAAGCCATTTTTATGCAACGCAATGATGGCTGCACGCGTTTCTTTGCAGGTCACCATGGTTAACAATGGAAGAACAATGATTTCAAGCATCACCCTCCTTTTAACATGTCAAGTCTCCTATTCTAACCCAATCAGCCTGACATAATGATCTCCAGCCTTGTGTTCGTCAACATTCTCACCTGAGTTAAGTCAGGATTAAGTTAGTTTTCATGGTAAAGAAGGACTATGCAGATCATCTGATCACTCTTCATAACATTCTGGAGTATATGCAAATTGCTATTATAAAATCTTAAGCAGCAACTTTTTCAATTTTCAATATTTATGTAATTCTCAACTTTTGGCGACGACTGTACATCCACCATTTGTCATCATCACTTCACTCCCATTCATGAATTCTTTCCTGCTGCATCATGCGATATCGTAGCGTCCATTGGATGCCACTTCAGAATCTCACCAGAAGTAGTAGGTCATCCGGGTAATTCTTGCATACTGTTTTTCTAATACTATGAATTCGCACATACTACTTGGCTCACATACTATTTGTAACGTACTATATAGTAGGGAAGTATGCGATTTCGGATGGAGCCTTAAACTAACCGAATTAGACATTTAACACACCTTAAATTAACACTTTTAATCCCTCACATACAATTAGTGTTCTTGAAATATGAAATAGAGGTGGGTCCAGATTCGCTACGGGTTCATATCTAGACTTTGAGAAGCCCTGTTCTAGACTGTAGCCTGAATGCTTTGTTGCTGTGCTAATGTTGTCTTCTGTGGTCCTCCTCAGCTGTCTCAGTGGAGCAGATAATGTGAAGTACTCAAATGAAATTTACCTTTTTGGATCCATCGATCAAGATGTGAGTTGAGCACGCCTGAGATAACACATTTCAGATAATCCCCAAGTGGGATGCATGTTTCACGACGAGCGTTTAATGTTCTGTTTTCTGTTCTCAGGGCTCCAAACACAAGCGTACAGACCGGTCAATTTTGTGCTGTTTACAGAAAGCAGAGGCTGGAAAATCCTGGCCCAGGTTAACAAAAGACAAGGCAAAGGCAAGTCTCCTTTCAAGTTTATTGACACTAAAGAGATATGTTGACAGTTTGAGGTCAAAATCAATTCAAATTGTTGATTTTAATAATTGTCTTAATTTAAAAAGGACTTGACTAGCTTAGCCCAAATTTGAAAATATGCTTTAGGCACACTCTAGACATGTACATCAGTCAAACTATGTAAGTGCAATTTTGCCTATCATCACATTGACAAATACACCAAGGAGCCAAAACATTATGACCACCTGTATAATATGCTGTGATATCTGGCAACGAGTTCTTAGCAGTAGATCCTTGAAATCCTGTAGGCTGGACTATGGAGCTGCTGAAGATCCAACATGTATGTCCAGCACATCCTGAAGATGCTCCTTTGGATTGAGATCTGGGAAATTTGGAGGCCCAGGAGTCTGTTTTTCATAACTCGCTTAAACAATCTAAGATGATTTGACAACTCCTGGATCTTTTAAATGTGTTAAGTGATCTCTGGCAAATTCTTGATCTGAGATTGCTGTTCTGTCGCCAGCCAATCGATACATCAGCGTAATGACATTGTCTTATATTCCGTTATTAGCTATGTGAGCAAAATGTCAAAATTTGTAGTAAATGAAATAGTTTGTTATTGTTAATTGGTACACAGTAACTTTCCACAGTAGTTTTATGCTATTTGTACAGGCTTTACACTGTCAAGAATATAGTTTTTTTTTTTACACACACACACACACACATATATATATATATATATATATATATATATA